>CP139501.1:1600495-1877346 GCA_021014915.2 Artemisia tridentata subsp. tridentata
CAGACCGACGGGCAGTCAGAACGCACTATACAGACTTTGGAAGATATGCTGAGAGCTTGTGCGTTGGAGTGGACTGGACATTGGGATGATTACTTATGTATGGTAGAGTTCGCTTATAACAACAGCTGGCATGTGAGTATTAAGGCAGCACCGTTCGAGTTGCTATATGGTAGGAAGTGTAGGGCACCCGTATGTTGGAATGAGGTGGGTGAACGTATTATTGAGGGTCCCGAATTGATCGCAGAGACCAATGAGAAAGTTGCTACCGCTACTGAGAAGCTCAAGGAAGCTAGAGCTAGGCAGAAAAGTTATGCGGATCGTCACCGTCGTGCTTTAGAGTTTAGTCCAGGAGATCGCGTTTTTCTTAAGGTTTCTCCATTTCGTGGTGTTAAACGTTTTGGTATTCAGGGGAAACTTAGTCCGCGTTACATTGGACCGTTCGAGATCTTAGACCGCGTTGGTGAAGTTTCGTACCGTTTGGCATTACCTCCACAACTCTCTCATGTGCATAATGTATTCCATGTATCACTTCTGAGGGGATATAACTACCATCCTCTCCACGTTGCTTCTTATCCATTTGATCAGATTCGGGAAGATTTATCTTTTGTTGAGGAGCCTGAGGCTATTTTGGAGCGTCAGGATCGAGTCATGAGAACTAAAACCATTCCTTTCGTTAAGATACTTTGGAAAAACCATCCCGAGAGCGAGGCTACTTGGGAAACGGAGGAGTCTATGCGTGCTAGTTATCCGCATCTCTTTTCGTGATTCGGTACGTTTCGTCTGATTTCTTATCTCAATTTCGCGGACGAAATTTTCTTGTTAGAAGGGAAGAATTATAATACCCGTTAAATCTCAAACATATATTAATTAGAACCTAAGTACTTATGAGACAAAAATACTACTTTATATATTATAATAAATCATAGCAATTATATATTATGCATTTGTGTATCTTGTCACGCCTAAATGAAACTTTGCATGGGCCAAAATATTTAGAATTCTTAGACTAATAATCTAAACCGAATACTAGCCCAAGTCCATAATTAAACTAAATATAGAAATTGCTATCAATCCCATATTACACGGTAATAATTGATTTGCTTCTATCCCTTTACTCGGTTGCTTCCCTATCCTTTTATACCGAATATCTCACACTCATAATATTCAACCCTAAAACTCCTAAACTAAAATAATCGGCTGCCATTTTCTTCTTGGTACTTCACGTTAAAAATCAACCTAGCAAGGAGGGTGTTTGATCGTGGGATTGGTGGTGGTTTTGGACGTGAGTCTTTGGCACGAATAGAGTTTGATTCGTGGTGCACAAGTGTCGCGAGAGGGAAGCTTGGTTGTGTTTTCGGCCGGAAATTATTTTGTATCCGATCCTTGTCTTGTCCATATTCTTATCACGCTTCAAGGATAACCAAATCTTTCCCTAGTATATTCGGTTTTCTCTTATACGATTCGATTCTCGCTGTTGTTAGTTAAACGAGTAATGAACATGTAAATAACCATTGAACTTTAATAATGATCATTAAATATACGTTTGATGAGGCGTACAAAATGGAAAATCTATGCTGTTTAATAAAGCGAATTCCAGGATGCATGTGAGGGCTTTGATGAATGTCTTGGCTCGTTAAGTTATAGAGTGTGTAGCTGTGTTAAGTCAAGTATGTGGGCTGTTTTGACGTTGGGTTTAACAGCCTTATGTCGACCTTGTTTTCTAATTTTGCTATTCGAATCTGTGATGGTATACGTTTGAATCGGGTCTTTCGACACTCGTCGCGATCACTAATATACAATCTAAAAAGGGTTATAAAACGTAAGAAATATTCAATGGGGTTCGTTATTGCATGTTTTCGTTTCATGTTCACTGATGTCGCATGGTGTAAAAGCAGTCCTAGTTTAATACATAGAGCATGTGTGATTGAATGTGTGGGTCGTATATATATAGAAATATATGTGTGTGTGTGCATGAGATTATTTAAAGGTGTCTGTTCGAGGGTGTCTTGGTTTGAGAGGTCACAATGTTAATGCACTTAAGGGTATTGGTGGTTCATTATTTTTGGACTCGTTTGATTTAAAACGTTGTGGCTAAAATGGATATTAACAAGGGTAAGGTCATGGTTGGTTAAAAACATGAGTCGTTTTGGTCTGGTGTGAGTCTCGTTAAGAGGGTTGTACCTCGTTAATTATCCAAGTCGATGAGGATATGTTTGTGGCTATGAGGGCTCGCTGTTTTGGGCTGTTAAAGGGTTGTGTCGATGGTGGGTTATTGTTGTAGTTCGAGTCAGGTCATGAGGTGGTGGTCTTAGTTCGTATTTTGAGTCGGGCATGTGTTGTTTTGATATCGAAAACGTGGGTTATCAAAAGAGGGTCTCGAGGTTATTTCTAAAGTGAATTAAATAACATGAAAGAAATAATACGCATGCAGTCATGCGGCTAAAAGCAAATGTTTATCTTATATTTTCACAATTTGCAATAATAGACCCTATACATTAATATATTGGCACTTTAAACCTAAACTAATATAAGTTGTCTTTTAAACCTTAAACTAATATATAAATCGTATTAAACCTTTAAGTTAATAGATTGTCAATTATAACATTAATTCGGGAAATTTACTTAATCGAGAATTTACTAAGAACACTTATTAATTCAGGAAACCGGATAAAATGAAAGGCATACTAAAATAAGTAACCTAATGCAATTGGACATAGAATAATACTTGATTATTATATTCGTGTAGATCCGGTGTAGCGGGAGGAGTTCTCATCTTGTGTGATCATCTTTTACTTCATTGTTTGCTTTCGTTAAGGTACAGATATTCTATCCCTTTTCAGTAGGGGTTCTCTCATGACTTCGATCTTGTACTTTTGATACGTATTAGGATTCCCTAATGCCATTGCTATGCTTCCTCATTATTTGACTTCTTTGATTTGAATCCTTTGCTTTGAATCTTTGATATTTGAACCTTCGCTTTGGACCTTTGCTTTGGACCCTTGATATTTGAACCTTCGATATGAACCATTGCTATGATTACTTTTGATATGATTCGTGATATGATTGCTATCTAATTGGGTCGACATGATTCGTTTGAGATGCTTTGATGATATGCTTTGTTTAGTTTCGTACTCTTATGCCCGAGTTTACTAACTAGTCATGGAGGTACCATGGCCATGTCATTGAGGCACCAATGGCATGACACTTTCTGTGGAGGTGTGATTGATCCACGGCGTCCCCATTTCGATATATTTTGTGATCACTTGGCCATTTTGATATTTGTGAAGACCTGTCATGCGAGCAGGATATATATATGATTTTGTTTTGCAGGGGGCGTATGGATGCATCCTAGGCTTTGTTTCGTTTTGGTAAGATTTTGTAGCGTGATGGCTGTACGTGCTCTGTACCCCATTCACCTTTGGGAGTGTGATCGACTCCATGTGGTACCAAGAGGTCTCCCCTCTTTGTATCCTTCGATATGTGACATTATGTGATTATGTGATTTTGTGATTTCGAGATCTATCGAGTACCTCGGTAGGTCGGCTCGTGGCTTTCCTATATTTCTTCGTGTCTATTCAAGTACCTTGTTTAGACAATCCTTTGTTGATACGTGCTCTCTGTTCGATTATGATTATGCTTATACTGATATCTCTTTGATACTTCATTTTCGTATGAATTGTGATACATTATGCCATATTCGATCTTTCTCTTTTCGTTTGCTTATTACTTTGCTTTGCATATATATATCTATTCACTGAGCTTTTTATGCTCAGCCTCGTTTTCTTTTCCATGCGGCAGGTAATAAGCGGGATGCTGGGCTCGAGTGTTGAGAGTAGGAGCTTAGAGACCTACACCTTAGTTTCCCATTTGATTTGAACTATTTTGGATTGATGTTGGATGTTATGTATTTCTTTTCTTTTAAGTACCTTGTTGGAACTTTGGAATTTTCTAAGTCATGATGTTCTTGACTTATTTATTTATAAGACTTCCGCTTGTGTTATGATCTTTGTATGCTTTGATATGTCACCATAATGTGACGCTTTTACCCTTTATCGGGTAGGGGTGTTACAAAATGTGTAAATACAGAAACTTTGAGACATAATTGCTGTGAAAATGTGTTAAGGGCTGTTTGTGTCATATTTATATAGTTGAGGTGCTTGTGTGAAAATTATATTGGTTAAAGGTTTAATTATGGAAATTAGGTTTAATTAGGGTTCATTTTGTAAATTGTGATACTTGAGGGTGTGAACTGTAATTATGTGATAACTGAAGTACGTGGTCTGTATATATAAGTATGTGATCTATTTTTTTCAGTTTCGACCCTTCACTCTCATTTTTGACACTTTTAAACCTTTTATATGTATACTATTCATAAGAAACCCTAATCTTGGAAAACTTGCATAAAATGAGATCCTTGATACATGAGGCTATGGAACTTGATAATGGGATAAAACTAAGTTATAAGAATATGTTAAAATTTGGAAACTTGCTAATTTTGGAAATCTGCTAATTATGGAAACCTGCTATTTATGGAAAGTACTATTTATGGAAATTTCTAAAAGTGGAAACCTTCTAAATAAGGGAACTTACTAAAAATAGAAAGTCTTCTAAAATGTTTAAACTACTTAATGTGGAAAGTTACTAAGTATGGAAAGTTACCTAAAATAGAAAGCTGCTTTAAATGGAAAGACAACCAAAAAGGGATAATATGTTTTGAATTGAACTATTGAGTAATCCTCGGTTTCTAATTCACTTAGGTTCCGTGATGAAGGAGTGGTTCCTATTTCCGTGTGATCTTTCTCTTGCCTACTTTGTCATCTGGTTGAGGTACAGATATCCCGTACTCTTTCAGTAAGAGTGCATGTTTCCTCTCTCTTGACCTTGTCTTTGATTTGTTATCATATTATGATTCCGTTTGATCTTGATTATGACCCTTCGTACTTGACTCTATGATTGATGTGTTATCACCGGTAATTTCTATCCTATTGTTATTCGTTTGAACTCTTATGATTCGTTCGATAACCTTTGTGACCTTATCCTTTGAACCATTGTGAGACTTTGGATACTCTTTGGGATATTGTAACGGGAATTGAAACCCTTGTGAGACTTGAAATGTTCTGTTTGGGATAATATAACGGGAGGTGAAATTTCTTTTCTTAATTACGATATGGAAACATTTAAAGGAGAGACTAATTTATAACGACATTTTAATATGATTAAGGACCACTTTTAAAGAACATCTTATGAAAACCTTTATTAAAGATCACTTTTATAAATGTCATCTTTTGGAAGATCTTTTCTAAATGAACCTTTGCTATAAACCTTTTAAATGGGATTGTACTACGAACCTTTTTAAACAAGTGATGGTAACCTGCTAAATTGAACTTTTGTTTTAAACTCTCATTATGACCCTTTGATTATGAACTATGGGACTTTGGAACTTGGAATAGTGAACCTTGTGGATTGGGAACTTTGGCTTTGACCTCTCCATTTTGACCCATTGATATTACATCTTTGATTGATCTTTTGACATTGACCTTTGATATTGAACCTTCGATACTGAACCTTTGATGCTGAACCTTTGATACTGAACCTTTGATACTGAACCTTTGATATTGAACCTTTGATATTGGACCTTTGATATTGAACCTTGACTACTTGACCCATCAGTATTTACCAAGGTGTTACTTGTTGTGGAGTAGCCACAACCATAGCATTGATGCACCAATGTTATGTACTCTAGTGGGGCTGGAGAGATGTCCCCCACCGTCCCTTGATTTGGTCTGCATGTGAATGGGTAAGGGGCGTATGGATGCATCCTAGATTTGTATTGTATTGTATTGATTGATTGATTGATTATTGGAACTACTACATTGGTTACATTGCTACATATTGTATTGGTGACTGGGTATGCGTGCATTGCAACCCCTCACATTTTGGGAGTTGATCACTCCATATTGGGCTACTATTGGATTGTATTGGATTGGATTTGGATATTGTTTTGGCCTGGGGTAAATATACTGATACCTACACCTTGGACTTGTATACTCACCTACAACTTAGCCATTTATCCTACTTCATTACCTTGTACTTCTTATTATACTCCTAACTCTATTTACTGTAATTCATTCATATAGCTTCCTTGTTTTGCTTTGTTATCTATACATATCTGTTCACTGAGCTTTGTAAGCTCAGCCGCATTTCTTTTCTCATGCGGCAGGTTTAGTAGGAAGCTGGGTTATGGACGAAGGTTTTGCTTTTGGGCTTAGAAGACTTCACCTGTTAGATATTTGCTGGACCTAGAAATGTTTAGAAGTAGTTTTGTTTGGGCTTAGTATTGTTGTTGCCCTTTTGTACCTTGTACTTTGTTTTGTTTTTCCTTTGTAACCTTTGTAAGCTTCGTATGGTAATGTATCTCCGTTTCATTTGTATTTCTGATTTGACTCCATAATGTTACACTTTAGCCCTTCTCGGATTGGGGTGTTACAAGAATACTATTAGTTTGAACCAAAAACCAAAATATAAAAATGTCCTAAAGGTGGATCTAGAGTTGGTCATTTTACCCCTTAACAAGTTGGTCGATTTGGGTCATATTTTATGCCCAGCAGGTCAAAATTCATCCGAAGTGAATCTATATGCATAAACACTCCTGATATATAGGTCGACGATGACTACCCCTGATTAATCAAACACTAATATATGGGTCGACTATACACGAAGTCAACGCACAAACTACACATAACTGAAAAAGTGGACTACAATTAGTAAAAAGTTAAACTTAAAATTTTTAAAGTTACATACTTACTGATGCATTATGCCAGATTCCAGTACATTGTTTTTATCAGATGGTTCTTGTGGTGGGTCTGGATACGTTTTAATAACTAAAATCTCACATTCAAATACTATTTGATATTGGACCTTTAATGTTATAAAAGCAAAGTTTAGGGATGCTTAGTGTATATTAGTATTATGTAATTATGTAAACCGAAATTTGTATTGGGTTGGATCATAAGAATCAGTATTAACGGTTATTTAGGTTAGGGTTGTGTCGGTTGTCTTTTACTTTTAGGGAATCAATACGTCCCTTGATTCAACAGGCATAAAGATACCGATTCATTGTGTATAAATAGGTCTAGGTTCTGTAAACAAATCATTCAATAAGTATATTTCATTCTGTGTTATAAATTAAGACCGATTATTTTTCTGCACTTTTCTTTTCCGCATAACTGCTATTCCAAACAATTCAATTCGAAGGCACATTTACAACAGTGGCATCAGAGCCCAAGGTTCAATTCCTGAGAAAAAAATCAATCAAGAAGCAGCAGTCACAAAGGGAAGAACGAGTGCAACCGAATATAGAAGAATCAAAACAGATACATTCCTTTTCTTTTTAATCTGCACTTTTTCTTTTTTACAGTTTGAATATACTTTGGAAATCTTAATTCGTTTGTGGATAGACATAGTCTAGGAACCCAAGCCGATTAAGATTTAGATTTGCCCGGGAATTAGGAAAAACCAAAGAACTGCTGAGACAGTTGGTTTAATTCGCCCCGCAAATAGGAAGAAAAAAGTAATTTGGATTTGCCCGGAAATTAGAAAACCAAAGGACTGCTGAGACAGTTGGTTAATTCGCCCCGCAAACAAGAAAGAAAGAATTTTCCGCTCTAAGAAGATTTTTTAGGAAGCCGAAAAATTGGAAGAAAGAAAAAGTTTAAAGAAAGGATGGTTGCTGAAACATCAAAGAAAGATGAAGGAGGGATGTCAATGACATTCCAATGCCCAATTCTAAATTCTACAAATTATACTATTTGGGCCGTAAAGATTAAAGCGCTGTTTAATGTTTATGGAATATGGGGAGCACTCGAACCAGAAGGAGATGTGGACAAAGAAAGAAACAATGGCTATTGCTTATCTATTTCAAGCCTTGCCTGAAGAACTCACATTACAAGTTTCTCATCATACGAAGGCTGCTGATATGTGGAAGGATTTAAAGGCTCGATTCGTGGGTATAGACAAAGTCAAGGAGGCTAGACTACAAACATTAGAACCAGATTTTGAAAACTTGAAAATGAAAGACTCTGAATCACTTGATGAATTCACCGGAAAGATTAGTCAACTCGTGTCACAAGCAAGCAATCTTGGTTCCACAATTGAAAACAAAAGATTGGTTCGAAAACTTCTAGGATCTGTCCCAACAAAGTTTATCCAAATTGTTGCTGCAATTGAACAATTTGCTGATCTTAATACCATGACATTTCAAGAAGCTACTGGAAGATTAAAAGCATACGAGGAACGCATTAAGAGGCCATGCAAGGAAGAAGATGTACATGACAGACTTCTATACACCAAAACAGACGAAAAGGAACAAGAAAAACAATATAGTTGTGAACGTTGTGGTTATAAGAAGTCGAATCATGATAACAAAGGAAGAAGCCGCGAAAGAAATTGGAATAAAGATAGCAATCAACTACAAAAGGACAAGAGTCACATAAAATGCTTCAAGTGCAACAAATTTGGTCATTACAAACATGAATGCACAAGGAAGGAGGAAGAAGTCAACTTCACACAATATGAAGATGATGAACCAATAGTTGCTGCACCATTGCTATAAAAGATTTTTGAAGGAATTAAAGACTTTGCCTTCTATAACATTAGGGGGGTGAATATTGGACCTTTAATGTTATAAAAGCAAAGTTTAGGGATGCTTAGTGTATATTAGTATTATGTAATTATGTAAACCGAAATTTGTATTGGGCTGGATCATAAGAATCAGTATTAACGGTTATTTAGGTTAGGGTTGTGTCGGTTGTCTTTTACTTTTAGGGAATCAATAAATCCCTTGATTCAACAGGCATAAAGATACTGATTCATTGTGTATAAATAGGTCTAGGTTCTGTAAACAAATCATTCAATAAGTATATTTCATTCTGTGTTATAAATTAAGACAGATTATTTTTCTGCACTTTTCTTTTCCGCATAACTGCTATTCCAAACAATTCAATTCGAAGGCACATTTACAACATTTGACCTGAAACTTATACACCAAGACTGAACCCGTTAGTTCGTTACATTGTTTTTGTACCAATAACAGCCCAGGGGAATCTTAAAAGAGAAGCAAAAAGAATCGGGAACTTTTGCTTAAGTAACACCCCGACCCGACAAGGGTAAAGATGTCACAAGTACATGGTTTCACATCAGATCATACATAACATCCATAATTAAACAGCGGAAATACAATGTAACATGAGACAGAAAATACATGAAATACAAAACATAATACAAATGAAGAATAATCCAAAACAAAGCTTCACTCGTGAACACTCTTCCCAAATCCATAACCCAGCTCCTAGCTTAATACCTGCCGCGGGAAAAGAAACGCGGCTGAGCTACACGAGCTCAGTGAACAGATATAACGGTAACAAATAATAATCATGAAATAGGGAAACACGAAAGAAACCATACGTGATATAATGATGAGATAAATAAAGGCAGAACAGATCATGATATAATAATGAAGTAGGAAAGAGCATGCAGAGATATCAGGAGTATAGAGTTGTACCATGAATACTGATGAGTAGAATAAAAGTCCCAACTAGCCCAAACATAACCAACCCAGTACAGAATAAGTCCAAGGTTCCATAAAGCCCAACATGCCCAAGCCCAGTCCAGAATCCCATGAGGCCCAACATACCATGCCCATACAGAAATAAGTCCAGAAACATATCATGGGTGTCATGAGGGTAAGGGTCAGAAGTCCATGAGGTCTAGTGATACAGAAATCCTCTACGAGCCCAGAAACATGAACATGAAATCATAATCATACCGCCATGCCGAGAGATGTTCCTCTCGCTAATCCCAGAAATCATGAATGGAGTAGCTAGCTCCCAGAGTATGAAAGACGTGTATCGCACACACCATCAGTCACCATGAATAACATAACATAACTTGACATAACTTGTACATGAACAAATCTAGGATGCATCCATACGCCCCAGGTGGCCATAATCTGCCTCTACGTAAACATGACATGCAGGGACGGGACAGGTCATCACTCTCCTGCCCTAGAGTCATGCCATCGGTGCATCGACTGACATGGACATGAAACCCTCATGCCTAGTGAGTGGCTCGTAGTATCAAACTGTGGGTCAAGGTCAAGTATCATGAATCATGTTTTAAGTTTACTTGCATAGGTCATTATCTTGTTTCATAAGTTCATAACCACATGTTCATAATCATGGTTCATAAGCAAGGTTCATAAGCATGGTTCATGAATGAAAGGTTCATGGTCATAAAAGGTTCAATATCAGAAAGGTCATCTATCAGAGATGTTTAATATCAGAAAGGTTCATAACAAAAAGGTCATGTCAAAGTTTCATAATATCATGAAAGAACAAGCAAGGTTCACAGAATCAAAGAACATAGTAATGAATCAGAAATCAGAAATGAGACGAAGGCTCCTTACTAAGAAGGGCAGAATATCTGTACCTTAGTGATCAAGTAAGCAAGTGAAATGGCAGACACAGATAAAACTTCTCCTCCTTGACACCTAGAGGAGTAGAGACAGAATTACTAAGGATCCCATTTTCATATTAAGTAACTTTCTATTTTTAGCAGGTTTCCATTTTTAGAAAATTTCCATATTTAGTAAGTTAGATCAACATTCTTAGTTAAATCATTATTTCTGGAATTAGGGTATCTCTTATCACATTTACATATTAGGTCCTTAAGAATTCACAATTTACACTTTATACCCTTTAGTTTCAAAAGTTACACTTAAGACCCTTAATTTATCAAAGTTTCACAATGGTCACTCATTTTATCATATTATAAGAATGTATCCTCAATCTTATATAATTTACACAATAGGTCCCTCTAGATTTCAAAGTTGCATATTTAGTCCCTTAATTTATAATTTCAACTTTATATTATTCATAATTACATATTAGCCCATTAAATCACCAAATTAACACATAACCCCTTGAATATATTATTTTACTCAAAACAGCACCAACTTTCCAGAAATTACAAGTTTAGTCCCTCCATTTAATTATTTTATAATTCGAACCATAATAAAACCCTAAAAACATTTTAACCCTCTAAAATACAAAAATGACATTAGACCCCTTCCTTTTATATTTTTCCCAGCAAGTACATGATCTAAATTAAGTTTTAAAACTGACCCACAAGTTTTAGAAATTACAAAACACACCCTTAACTTTAAAAAAAACCCACGATATGACTTTTATCTTTACACAAATCAAACCCTAACCTAACCAATTCATTGACTAATCATTACTCTTCATTAATGGCCAAGAATAAACCCTAATTCATATACAAAAACCCTAGCTCGATCGATTTACAATTTTCCCAAAGTTTTTCTTTTATTCTTTTTAATTTCTTAGAAATCGGTAAAACTAAATAAATCAAGAATACTTATTTTAGTCCTTAACAATTCGAAATATAATTTTTCCCAGGTTAGTATGATCATATGGAGTCCAAATAAAATAAATATGAAGCCTCAAAAATTCGAATTGAATTATTTAGGGTTTATACACGTTTTTAAGATTTAATTCACAAATAATTGTTAGATCATGCATGGATCGACTTTTACATTTTATTTGGTGTTCATAACATATATAGGGTCTGAGAAAAATACCAAATCAAGATTCGAACGTGTAGAACGAGACGCACGATTTAATATGTACGCGAATAGCCAAAATGCACCATAAATCACCACGACTTCAAAAACGATCTAAAAATCATGAAACCAATTTTAAAAGGTCACATATGATGTGAGGAACACCATAAAAATAAGAAACGAATTTTCCAAGATCGAATGAATCAAAAATGAAATTATTACCTTTCGGGTTGAATAAAACAAGAATTTTCGAAAACCCTTGAATCCGGCCACCACAATTCGAAGTATTATTTTTCTAGGACTCTTGAGACCCTTAAGAACACAGGAAAAATCGTGCCTTACTTCCAGAAATTCGGATGGATGATTGGAGAATTATTTGGTGATTTAGGGTTCAATCGGCTTGGAGGAATTTTGAGGAAAAATATGTGTGTGATAAAAATATGGTGATAGCCGATTTTTAGGGTAATTAAAGGACCTTAATTCCAGGGATTAGTCAAGGAATTTATTACCATTCAATATTAATTTTAATGCTCTTAATTTTCCCTTAATTTCCTTTTATAACATTTCATAACTTTTGAATTTAATTTAGATTAGGCGCCCAAGGGTACTTTGGTAATTTCCATGGCTTGTATAAAAGTTAAATGAAGTTGTTAAAATTATTTGGGACCATAACTTATGCATTGCCAGAAGTTTGGAAATTATTTGGTACTTTACGTATATTTTATTTAGGTTTTAAATTCCCAGGGGCAATTTGGTCATTTTACATGTTATAGAATTTCAGGTATTACAACTTCTTCCCCACTAACAAAAAAATTTCGTCCTCGAAATTTGCAGGGACATAGAAGAGCGAACATGACAGAAAACGAGACAGAACATGCCGGATCAGATAAGCGTTACTTGCAGCAGACTTGGAATAGCATAACGGACTTCATCATGTAATGACGGAGATAAATGGGTAGAGTAAAATCGCTTAGGGTAGAGCAGAATGAAATACATACTTGGTTTCTCCCATCGGATCATGATTATAACATACTCAGAATAACAAATCAAGCAAAAATCTCATAATTCAACTTGGAATGGAATTATTAGATCAAAATCCAAAATATTCGTACGAAAATCAAGAGAAAGTCACTGCGTCATAAACGGAAAGGAAACATGTGTATCAAATCATTCAAACAAACAGAAGGAAACAAATCATGCAGGCGATCTCTTCAGGCTAAGGCAGGAGTCGCATTGGCAGGATCCTTCTTGTCATCTTCGAGGTTGTCCACGTTGCGGGCTGGATTCGTACCACTCCATTCTCCTCAATGAAATTGGGGCACTTGCCTGCGTACCGAATGACCGTTCCATCTTTGTAGATCACCTGGGTGGAGTACTCTAGCACTTCTGCTCCATCTTTGTTCACTATGGTCAGCTCTTCCTCGATATAACACGGCCATATACTAGCAGGAATTAACTTCTTCTTTGCCGTTCTCCATATCTTCCCAATCTTCCTGTTGCCGGTAGGATAAACGATGGTCCATCGTTGCTTTTTCTGTGTGGGGTACTCTCGAGCGCGCGTGGACACCATCTACACGATTAGCAGAACGATCAGAAGGAGTATATAGATGGCAAAATAGAATACGAAAGGTGTCGACATGAGCAAGTAGGATAACAGAAGCAACGGAAGAGAGTGCGCGGACGGAAACCTAATGTCTACCCAGATCCTCACAGGTCAAATGGCCTAAGCCGAAGGTTTTCGGGTGCCTGTATTCTCTGATACCATAAATTGTAACACCCCGACCCGACAAGGGTAAAGATGTCACAAGTACATGGCTTCACATCAGATCATACATAACATCCATAATTAAACAGCGGAAATTCAATGTAACATGAGACAGAAAATACATGAAATACAAAACATAATACAAATGAAGAATAATCCAAAACAAAGCTTCACTCGTGAACACTCTTCCCAAATCCATAACCCAGCTCCTAGCTTAATACCTGCCGCGGGAAAAGAAACGCGGCTGAGCTACACGAGCTCAGTGAACAGATATAACGGTAACAAATAATAATCATGAAATAGGGAAACACGAAAGAAACCATACGATATAATGATGAGATAAATAAAGGAAGAACAGATCATGATATAATAATGAAGTAGGAAAGAGCATGCAGAGATATCAGGAGTATAGAGTTGTACCATGAATACTGATGAGTAGAATAAAAGTCCCAACTAGCCCAAACATAACCAACCCAGTACAGAATAAGTCCAAGGTTCCATAAAGCCCAACATGCCCAAGCCCAGTCCAGAATCCATGAGGCCCAACATACCATGCCCATACAGAAATAAGTCCAGAAACATATCATGGGTGTCATGAGGGTAAGGGTCAGAAGTCCATGAGGTCTAGTGATACAGAAATCCTCTACGAGCCCAGAAACATGAACATGAAATCATAATCATACCGCCATGCCGAGAGATGTTCCTCTCGCTAATCCCAGAAATCATGAATGGAGTAGCTAGCTCCCAGAGTGTGAAAGACGTGTATCGCACACACCATCAGTCACCATGAATAACATAACATAACTTGACATAACTTGTACATGAACAAATCTAGGATGCATCCATACGCCCCAGGTGGCCATAATCTGCCTCTACGTAAACATGACATGCAGGGACGGGACAGGTCATCACTCTCCTGCCCTAGAGTCATGCCATCGGTGCATCGACTGACATGGACATGAAACCCTCATGCCTAGTGAGTGGCTCGTAGTATCAAACTGTGGGTCAAGGTCAAGTATCATGAATCATGTTTTAAGTTTACTTGCATAGGTCATTATCTTGTTTCATAAGTTCATAACCACATGTTCATAATCATGGTTCATAATCATGGTTCATAAGCATGGTTCATAAGCATGGTTCATGAATGAAAGGTTCATGGTCATAAAAGGTTCAATATCAGAAAGGTCATCTATCAGAGATGTTTAATATCAGAAAGGTTCATAACAAAAAGGTCATGTCAAAGTTTCATAATATCATGAAAGAACAAGCAAGGTTCACAGAATCAAAGAACATAGTAATGAATCAGAAATCAGAAATGAGACGAAGGCTCCTTACTAAGAAGGGCAGAATATCTGTACCTTAGTTCAAGTAAGCAAGTGAAATGGCAGACACAGATAAAACTTCTCCTCCTTGACACCTAGAGGAGTAGAGACAGAATTACTAAGGATCCCATTTTCATATTAAGTAACTTTCTATTTTTAGCAGGTTTCCATTTTTAGAAAATTTCCATATTTAGTAAGTTAGATCAACATTCTTAGTTAAATCATTATTTCTGGAATTAGGGTATCTCTTATCACATTTACATATTAGGTCCTTAAGAATTCACATTTTACACTTTATACCCTTTAGTTTCAAAAGTTATACACTTAAGACCCTTAATTTATCAAAGTTTCACAATGGTCACTCATTTTATCATATTATAAGAATGTATCCTCAATCTTATATAATTTACACAATAGGTCCCTCTAGATTTCAAAGTTACATATTTAGTCCTTTAATTTATAATTTCAACTTTATATTTCATAATTACATATTAGCCCATTAAATCACCAAATTAACACATAACCCCTTGAATATATTATTTTACTCAAAACAGCACCAACTTTCCAGAAATTACAAGTTTAGTCCCTCCATTTAATTATTTTATAATTCGAACCATAATAAAACCCTAAAAACATTTTAACCCTCTAAAATACAAAAATGACATTAGACCCCTTCCTTTTATATTTTTCCCAGCAAGTACATGATCTAAATTAAGTTTTAAAACTGACCCACAAGTTTTAGAAATTACAAAACACACCCTTAACTTTTAAAAAAACCCACGATATGACTTTTATCTTTACACAAATCAAACCCTAACCTAACCAATTCATTGACTAATCATTACTCTTCATTAATGGCCAAGAATAAACCCTAATTCATATACAAAAACCCTAGCTCGATCGATTTACAATTTTCCCAAAGTTTTTCTTTTATTCTTTTTAATTTCTTAGAAATCGGTAAAACTAAATAAATCAAGAATACTTATTTTAGTCCTTAACAATTCGAAATATAATTTTTCCCAGGTTAGTATGATCATATGGAGTCCAAATAAAATAAATATGAAGCCTCAAAAATTCGAATTGAATTATTTAGGGTTTATACACGTTTTTAAGATTTAATTCACAAATAATTGTTAGATCATGCATGGATCGACTTTTACATTTTATTTGGTGTTCATAACATATATAGGGTCTGAGAAAAATACCAAATCAAGATTCGAACTTGTAGAACGAGACGCACGATTTAATATGTACGCGAATAGCCAAAATGCACCATAAATCACCACGACTTCAAAAACGATCTAAAAATCATGAAACCAATTTTAAAAGGTCACATATGATGTGAGGAACACCATAAAAATAAAGAAACGAATTTTCCAAGATCGAATGAATCAAAAATGAAATTATTACCTTTCGGGTTGAATAAAACAAGAATTTTCGAAAACCCTTGAATCCGGCCACCACAATTCGAAGTATTATTTTTCTAGGACTCTTGAGACCCTTAAGAACACAGGAAAAATCGTGCCTTACTTCCAGAAATTCGGATGGATGATTGGAGAATTATTTGGTGATTTAGGGTTCAATCGGCTTGGAGGAATTTTGAGGAAAAATATGTGTGTGATAAAAATATGGTGATAGCCGATTTTTAGGGGTAATTAAAGGACCTTAATTCCAGGGATTAGTCAAGGAATTTATTACCATTCAATATTAATTTTAATGCTCTTAATTTTCCCTTAATTTCCTTTTATAACATTTCATAACTTTTGAATTTAATTTAGATTAGGCGCCCAAGGGTACTTTGGTAATTTCCATGGCTTGTATAAAAGTTAAATGAAGTTGTTAAAATTATTTGGGACCATAACTTATGCATTGCCAGAAGTTTGGAAATTATTTGGTACTTTACGTATATTTTATTTAGGTTTTAAATTCCCAGGGGCAATTTGGTCATTTTACATGTTATAGAATTTCAGGTATTACAACTTCTTCCCCACTAACAAAAAAATTTCGTCCTCGAAATTTGCAGGGACATAGAAGAGCGAACATGACAGAAAACGAGACAGAACATGCCGGATCAGATAAGCGTTACTTGCAGCAGACTTGGAATAGCATAACGGACTTCATCATGTAATGACGGAGATAAACGGGTAGAGTAAAATCGCTTAGGGTAGAGCAGAATGAAATACATACTTGGTTTCTCCCATCGGATCATGATTATAACATACTCAGAATAACAAATCAAGCAAAAATCTCATAATTCAACTTGGAATGGAATTATTAGATCAAAATCCAAAATATTCGTACGAAAATCAAGAGAAAGTCACTGCGTCATAAACGGAAAGGAAACATGTGTATCAAATCATTCAAACAAACAGAAGGAACAAATCATGCAGGCGATCTCTTCAGGCTAAGGCAGGAGTCGCATTGGCAGGATCCTTCTTGTCATCTTCGAGGTTGTCCACGTTGCGGGGCTGGATTCGTACCACTCCATTCTCCTCAATGAAATTGGGGCACTTGCCTGCGTACCGAATGACCGTTCCATCTTTGTAGATCACCTGGGTGGAGTACTCTAGCACTTCTGCTCCATCTTTGTTCACTATGGTCAGCTCTTCCTCGATATAACACGGCCATATACTAGCAGGAATTAACTTCTTCTTTGCCGTTCTCCATATCTTCCCAATCTTCCTGTTGCCGGTAGGATAAACGATGGTCCATCGTTGCTTTTTCTGTGTGGGGTACTCTCGAGCGCGCGTGGACACCATCTACACGATTAGCAGAACGATCAGAAGGAGTATATTGATGGCAAAATAGAATACGAAAGGTGTCGACATGAGCAAGTAGGATAACAGAAGCAACGGAAGAGAGTGCGCGGACGGAAACCTAATGTCTACCCAGATCCTCACAGGTCAAATGGCCTAAGCCGAAGGTTTTCGGGTGCCTGTATTCTCTGATACCATAAATTGTAACACCCCGACCCGACAAGGGTAAAGATGTCACAAGTACATGGCTTCACATCAGATCATACATAACATCCATAATTAAACAGCGGAAATTCAATGTAACATGAGACAGAAAATACATGAAATACAAAACGGAATACAAATGGAGAATAATCCAAAACAAAGCTTCACTCGTGAACACTCTTCCCAAATCCATAACCCAGCTCCTAGCTTAATACCTGCCGCGGGAAAAGAAACGCGGCTGAGCTACACGAGCTCAGTGAACAGATATAACGGTAACAAATAATAATCATGAAATAGGGAAACACGAAAGAAACCATACGTGATATAATGATGAGATAAATAAAGGAAGAACAGATCATGATATAATAATGAAGTAGGAAAGAGCATGCAGAGATATCAGGAGTATAGAGTTGTACCATGAATACTGATGAGTAGAATAAAAGTCCCAACTAGCCCAAACATAACCAACCCAGTACAGAATAAGTCCAAGGTTCCATAAAGCCCAACATGCCCAACTCAGTCCAGAATCCCATGAGGCCCAACATACCATGCCCATACAGAAATAAGTCCAGAAACATATCATGGGTGTCATGAGGGTAAGGGTCAGAAGTCCATGAGGTCTAGTGATACAGAAATCCTCTACGAGCCCAGAAACATGAACATGAAATCATAATCATACCGCCATGCCGAGAGATGTTCCTCTCGCTAATCCCAGAAATCATGAATGGAGTAGCTAGCTCCCAGAGTGTGAAAGACGTGTATCGCACACACCATCAGTCACCATGAATAACATAACATAACTTGACATAACTTGTACATGAACAAATCTAGGATGCATCCATACGCCCCAGGTGGCCATAATCTGCCTCTACGTAAACATGACATGCAGGGACGGGACAGGTCATCACTCTCCTGCCCTAGAGTCATGCCATCGGTGCATCGACTGACATGGACATGAAACCCTCATGCCTAGTGAGTGGCTCGTAGTATCAAACTGTGGGTCAAGGTCAAGTATCATGAATCATGTTTTAAGTTTACTTGCATAGGTCATTATCTTGTTTCATAAGTTCATAACCACATGTTCATAATCATGGTTCATAATCATGGTTCATAAGCATGGTTCATAAGCATGGTTCATGAATGAAAGGTTCATGGTCATAAAAGGTTCAATATCAGAAAGGTCATCTATCAGAGATGTTTAATATCAGAAAGGTTCATAACAAAAAGGTCATGTCAAAGTTTCATAATATCATGAAAGAACAAGCAAGGTTCACAGAATCAAAGAACATAGTAATGAATCAGAAATCAGAAATGAGACGAAGGCTCCTTACTAAGAAGGGCAGAATATCTGTACCTTAGTTCAAGTAAGCAAGTGAAATGGCAGACACAGATAAAACTTCTCCTCCTTGACACCTAGAGGAGTAGAGACAGAATTACTAAGGATCCCATTTTCATATTAAGTAACTTTCTATTTTTAGCAGGTTTCCATTTTTAGAAAATTTCCATATTTAGTAAGTTAGATCAACATTCTTAGTTAAATCATTATTTCTGGAATTAGGGTATCTCTTATCACATTTACATATTAGGTCCTTAAGAATTCACAATTTACACTTTATACCCTTTAGTTTCAAAAGTTACACTTAAGACCCTTAATTTATCAAAGTTTCACAATGGTCACTCATTTTATCATATTATAAGAATGTATCCTCAATCTTATATAATTTACACAATAGGTCCCTCTAGATTTCAAAGTTGCATATTTAGTCCCTTAATTTATAATTTCAACTTTATATTATTCATAATTACATATTAGCCCATTAAATCACCAAATTAACACATAACCCCTTGAATATATTATTTTACTCAAAACAGCACCAACTTTCCAGAAATTACAAGTTTAGTCCCTCCATTTAATTATTTTATAATTCGAACCATAATAAAACCCTAAAAACATTTTAACCCTCTAAAATACAAAAATGACATTAGACCCCTTCCTTTTATATTTTTCCCAGCAAGTACATGATCTAAATTAAGTTTTAAAACTGACCCACAAGTTTTAGAAATTACAAAACACACCCTTAACTTTAAAAAAAACCCACGATATGACTTTTATCTTTACACAAATCAAACCCTAACCTAACCAATTCATTGACTAATCATTACTCTTCATTAATGGCCAAGAATAAACCCTAATTCATATACAAAAACCCTAGCTCGATCGATTTACAATTTTCCCAAAGTTTTTCTTTTATTCTTTTTAATTTCTTAGAAATCGGTAAAACTAAATAAATCAAGAATACTTATTTTAGTCCTTAACAATTCGAAATATAATTTTTCCCAGGTTAGTATGATCATATGGAGTCCAAATAAAATAAATATGAAGCCTCAAAAATTCGAATTGAATTATTTAGGGTTTATACACGTTTTTAAGATTTAATTCACAAATAATTGTTAGATCATGCATGGATCGACTTTTACATTTTATTTGGTGTTCATAACATATATAGGGTCTGAGAAAAATACCAAATCAAGATTCGAACGTGTAGAACGAGACGCACGATTTAATATGTACGCGAATAGCCAAAATGCACCATAAATCACCACGACTTCAAAAACGATCTAAAAATCATGAAACCAATTTTAAAAGGTCACATATGATGTGAGGAACACCATAAAAATAAGAAACGAATTTTCCAAGATCGAATGAATCAAAAATGAAATTATTACCTTTCGGGTTGAATAAAACAAGAATTTTCGAAAACCCTTGAATCCGGCCACCACAATTCGAAGTATTATTTTTCTAGGACTCTTGAGACCCTTAAGAACACAGGAAAAATCGTGCCTTACTTCCAGAAATTCGGATGGATGATTGGAGAATTATTTGGTGATTTAGGGTTCAATCGGCTTGGAGGAATTTTGAGGAAAAATATGTGTGTGATAAAAATATGGTGATAGCCGATTTTTAGGGGTAATTAAAGGACCTTAATTCCAGGGATTAGTCAAGGAATTTATTACCATTCAATATTAATTTTAATGCTCTTAATTTTCCCTTAATTTCCTTTTATAACATTTCATAACTTTTGAATTTAATTTAGATTAGGCGCCCAAGGGTACTTTGGTAATTTCCATGGCTTGTATAAAAGTTAAATGAAGTTGTTAAAATTATTTGGGACCATAACTTATGCATTGCCAGAAGTTTGGAAATTATTTGGTACTTTACGTATATTTTATTTAGGTTTTAAATTCCCAGGGGCAATTTGGTCATTTTACATGTTATAGAATTTCAGGTATTACAACTTCTTCCCCACTAACAAAAAAATTTCGTCCTCGAAATTTGCAGGGACATAGAAGAGCGAACATGACAGAAAACGAGACAGAACATGCCGGATCAGATAAGCGTTACTTGCAGCAGACTTGGAATAGCATAACGGACTTCATCATGTAATGACGGAGATAAACGGGTAGAGTAAAATCGCTTAGGGTAGAGCAGAATGAAATACATACTTGGTTTCTCCCATCGGATCATGATTATAACATACTCAGAATAACAAATCAAGCAAAAATCTCATAATTCAACTTGGAATGGAATTATTAGATCAAAATCCAAAATATTCGTACGAAAATCAAGAGAAAGTCACTGCGTCATAAACGGAAAGGAAACATGTGTATCAAATCATTCAAACAAACAGAAGGAAACAAATCATGCAGGCGATCTCTTCAGGCTAAGGCAGGAGTCGCATTGGCAGGATCCTTCTTGTCATCTTCGAGGTTGTCCACGTTGCGGGGCTGGATTCGTACCACTCCATTCTCCTCAATGAAATTGGGGCACTTGCCTGCGTACCGAATGACCGTTCCATCTTTGTAGATCACCTGGGTGGAGTACTCTAGCACTTCTGCTCCATCTTTGTTCACTATGGTCAGCTCTTCCTCGATATAACACGGCCATATACTAGCAGGAATTAACTTCTTCTTTGCCGTTCTCCATATCTTCCCAATCTTCCTGTTGCCGGTAGGATAAACGATGGTCCATCGTTGCTTTTTCTGTGTGGGGTACTCTCGAGCGCGCGTGGACACCATCTACACGATTAGCAGAACGATCAGAAGGAGTATATTGATGGCAAAATAGAATACGAAAGGTGTCGACATGAGCAAGTAGGATAACAGAAGCAACGGAAGAGAGTGCGCGGACGGAAACCTAATGTCTACCCAGATCCTCACAGGTCAAATGGCCTAAGCCGAAGGTTTTCGGGTGCCTGTATTCTCTGATACCATAAATTGTAACACCCCGACCCGACAAGGGTAAAGATGTCACAAGTACATGGCTTCACATCAGATCATACATAACATCCATAATTAAACAGCGGAAATTCAATGTAACATGAGACAGAAAATACATGAAATACAAAACATAATACAAATGAAGAATAATCCAAAACAAAGCTTCACTCGTGAACACTCTTCCCAAATCCATAACCCAGCTCCTAGCTTAATACCTGCCGCGGGAAAAGAAACGCGGCTGAGCTACACGAGCTCAGTGAACAGATATAACGGTAACAAATAATAATCATGAAATAGGGAAACACGAAAGAAACCATACGATATAATGATGAGATAAATAAAGGAAGAACAGATCATGATATAATAATGAAGTAGGAAAGAGCATGCAGAGATATCAGGAGTATAGAGTTGTACCATGAATACTGATGAGTAGAATAAAAGTCCCAACTAGCCCAAACATAACCAACCCAGTACAGAATAAGTCCAAGGTTCCATAAAGCCCAACATGCCCAACCCAGTCCAGAATCCCATGAGGCCCAACATACCATGCCCATACAGAAATAAGTCCAGAAACATATCATGGGTGTCATGAGGGTAAGGGTCAGAAGTCCATGAGGTCTAGTGATACAGAAATCCTCTACGAGCCCAGAAACATGAACATGAAATCATAATCATACCGCCATGCCGAGAGATGTTCCTCTCGCTAATCCCAGAAATCATGAATGGAGTAGCTAGCTCCCAGAGTGTGAAAGACGTGTATCGCACACACCATCAGTCACCATGAATAACATAACATAACTTGACATAACTTGTACATGAACAAATCTAGGATGCATCCATACGCCCCAGGTGGCCATAATCTGCCTCTACGTAAACATGACATGCAGGGACGGGACAGGTCATCACTCTCCTGCCCTAGAGTCATGCCATCGGTGCATCGACTGACATGGACATGAAACCCTCATGCCTAGTGAGTGGCTCGTAGTATCAAACTGTGGGTCAAGGTCAAGTATCATGAATCATGTTTTAAGTTTACTTGCATAGGTCATTATCTTGTTTCATAAGTTCATAACCACATGTTCATAATCATGGTTCATAATCATGGTTCATAAGCATGGTTCATAAGCATGGTTCATGAATGAAAGGTTCATGGTCATAAAAGGTTCAATATCAGAAAGGTCATCTATCAGAGATGTTTAATATCAGAAAGGTTCATAACAAAAAGGTCATGTCAAAGTTTCATAATATCATGAAAGAACAAGCAAGGTTCACAGAATCAAAGAACATAGTAATGAATCAGAAATCAGAAATGAGACGAAGGCTCCTTACTAAGAAGGGCAGAATATCTGTACCTTAGTTCAAGTAAGCAAGTGAAATGGCAGACACAGATAAAACTTCTCCTCCTTGACACCTAGAGGAGTAGAGACAGAATTACTAAGGATCCCATTTTCATATTAAGTAACTTTCTATTTTTAGCAGGTTTCCATTTTTAGAAAATTTCCATATTTAGTAAGTTAGATCAACATTCTTAGTTAAATCATTATTTCTGGAATTAGGGTATCTCTTATCACATTTACATATTAGGTCCTTAAGAATTCACATTTTACACTTTATACCCTTTAGTTTCAAAAGTTACACTTAAGACCCTTAATTTATCAAAGTTTCACAATGGTCACTCATTTTATCATATTATAAGAATGTATCCTCAATCTTATATAATTTACACAATAGGTCCCTCTAGATTTCAAAGTTGCATATTTAGTCCCTTAATTTATAATTTCAACTTTATATTATTCATAATTACATATTAGCCCATTAAATCACCAAATTAACACATAACCCCTTGAATATATTATTTTACTCAAAACAGCACCAACTTTCCAGAAATTACAAGTTTAGTCCCTCCATTTAATTATTTTATAATTCGAACCATAATAAAACCCTAAAAACATTTTAACCCTCTAAAATACAAAAATGACATTAGACCCCTTCCTTTTATATTTTTCCCAGCAAGTACATGATCTAAATTAAGTTTTAAAACTGACCCACAAGTTTTAGAAATTACAAAACACACCCTTAACTTTAAAAAAAACCCACGATATGACTTTTATCTTTACACAAATCAAACCCTAACCTAACCAATTCATTGACTAATCATTACTCTTCATTAATGGCCAAGAATAAACCCTAATTCATATACAAAAACCCTAGCTCGATCGATTTACAATTTTCCCAAAGTTTTTCTTTTATTCTTTTTAATTTCTTAGAAATCGGTAAAACTAAATAAATCAAGAATACTTATTTTAGTCCTTAACAATTCGAAATATAATTTTTCCCAGGTTAGTATGATCATATGGAGTCCAAATAAAATAAATATGAAGCCTCAAAAATTCGAATTGAATTATTTAGGGTTTATACACGTTTTTAAGATTTAATTCACAAATAATTGTTAGATCATGCATGGATCGACTTTTACATTTTATTTGGTGTTCATAACATATATAGGGTCTGAGAAAAATACCAAATCAAGATTCGAACGTGTAGAACGAGACGCACGATTTAATATGTACGCGAATAGCCAAAATGCACCATAAATCACCACGACTTCAAAAACGATCTAAAAATCATGAAACCAATTTTAAAAGGTCACATATGATGTGAGGAACACCATAAAAATAAGAAACGAATTTTCCAAGATCGAATGAATCAAAAATGAAATTATTACCTTTCGGGTTGAATAAAACAAGAATTTTCGAAAACCCTTGAATCCGGCCACCACAATTCGAAGTATTATTTTTCTAGGACTCTTGAGACCCTTAAGAACACAGGAAAAATCGTGCCTTACTTCCAGAAATTCGGATGGATGATTGGAGAATTATTTGGTGATTTAGGGTTCAATCGGCTTGGAGGAATTTTGAGGAAAAATATGTGTGTGATAAAAATATGGTGATAGCCGATTTTTAGGGGTAATTAAAGGACCTTAATTCCAGGGATTAGTCAAGGAATTTATTACCATTCAATATTAATTTTAATGCTCTTAATTTTCCCTTAATTTCCTTTTATAACATTTCATAACTTTTGAATTTAATTTAGATTAGGCGCCCAAGGGTACTTTGGTAATTTCCATGGCTTGTATAAAAGTTAAATGAAGTTGTTAAAATTATTTGGGACCATAACTTATGCATTGCCAGAAGTTTGGAAATTATTTGGTACTTTACGTATATTTTATTTAGGTTTTAAATTCCCAGGGGCAATTTGGTCATTTTACATGTTATAGAATTTCAGGTACTTTTGCTTAAGATGGCATCCCTACAATCCTTACTATATGGCAACACATAAGCATATAACCAATGTAGACATACAATAATGTTGAATCCTCGACTTTGTCACTCAAGCCTACATGACGAAGTTAGCATTATAAGCTTTGTGAGCCACGGGCACGGGATTTAGATGCGCAACACTTGGTAAAAATGTATGTGCGCATCATTTTTTTCAATAAAAAACGTTATTTCTTGTAGTGATTAGTGATTGGTAGAAAGGTGATGGACTTAAAAGAGTTCCTCTGAATTGAACTTATTCCAAGCCTCCTGTTAACATATCAGACTCAAAATTATTACAAAACCACCACAATACTTCACTACTTGTTTTGTATATCCTAAATATAATAACATGAATGCCAAGAGAAAAGAAAAACAAACTACATCATAAGTGGGTGTTTGGATGTGCATGTGCCTATGAAGAATAAAAGCATTGATGCAAACATATTAATAACATCTGGTAATCAGTTGTAAACTTGTAGACGTGGAATAATAAGGTGATTAGCTGCTTGAGTGTTGTAAAAATTTATTACCAAGTAGCCCCTGAAAGAAGCATGTGCCTTGCCTTTGTGACAACTTGCTCCAGTCTGATTAACTCCTTAGCATTTGCAGCATACGACTCCAGAGTATTTCTTTGATCTTAAATTTCTTTATCAGTTTAGTGGAAACTGGTTATTACTAATTTGTTTAGATAATAATCTTTTTTTTTTTGATTTTTTTTTAGCTGTAGAAACTCAACATTTAGCCGTAAATTTGCCATCAATAACTATACTCCCTCCGTCCCAAAATTATTGTCCCCCGACAAAAAACACACAGTTTAAAAAAAGTACATTTATTACAGCTTTCTCTTTCTTACTTTTTGACAGAATGACAATTTTGCCCTTAGGTAATTAATTAAAGTCTTCTTTAAAGTATGTAATAATAATTTTAAACAAGGGTAATAGAGTAAACTTGGTTAAACTTCCCTATCTATTTTTAGTAGTGGACAATTAAATTGGGACATCCTAAAAAGGAAACGTGGACAATAAAATTGGGACGGAGGGAGTATTAACTAATGCCAGATTTTATAAATGAAATAATGAGACCCCTAGCTAGAATGACTCTTGATTTGGAAAATGAGTTTATATTATCATGTCTAGTGTAAGGTTTACCTTCCCGAGATATGCCCATGCGACAACTAATGATACATCAAACTGCAATGACCTGATAAAGGCGTGTTGTTTCAACTCCAAATGATGGGATAAGCATCCCAGTGCAACCCATAACTCAGATTAAAAAGAAACAAAATTCAGATTAAACCCAAAGTCACATCTAAACAAACCAAACGAAACAGAAACCCCAAATTTCTTCTAATTTTCAATTGAAACAAAACATTCGAAATTAAAAAAAACTTACATGAATCTGTTAGGCCAACACACCGATTGTGTGTGTGAGTTTGTGTTAATGGGGCGGTGGATTTAGATAGTGTATGGGAGCTTTGTCTTTTGAAAAAAAAAAAAAAAAAAAAAAAAAAAGGAAAGATTGACTACGAAGACTCGAACTCGAGACCTTCTATTTGAAAGAAATCAGTTTTTGCCATTCGTGTCAATCTATCCCATATCCTTATATGATGAATGAATTCAATTATTTGTTGTGAAATTATTCCGAGGAGACAGAATAATGAAAATTTATAGTTGCCAAATTTTACTAGAGTAATTACACTCAGTAAAGAACTAACTTTCTTTTTCACCACCTATTGATTCTTATCAGTTGAATGTTACCACAAAAGTATAACTAGGTGATATTTTTAATGAAAAGTGACAAAAATAACTAATTGACTTAATTACTTAAATGGTCCCTGTTGTTTGTCGAGTTTAACGAAAATGGTCTTTAAACTTTTTCTTTTCCCGAATACTCTCCTCATGGTTTTGACCCATAACCGGTTTGATCTCTTGACCAAAATATCACTTAGTTTGACTGTCAAAACTGAACATAAGGCATTAAATTAGGGGTAAATTCGTCTTTTCATGTGTTTCTTTGATAATAACAGGTAATATCCAAACCACATCTTGTTCTTAAATTATCCACTCACTTTTTTATCTCTCTCTACAAACACAAGCACACAACCCTTTAGCATCCATCTACCCCTTCACCATAAACAATTAAACCCACCACGAACATCTAAAACCTATCACCACCATCATCAATTACAACATCCCAACGGAAACCGCCACTAATCCGACAGCCACCACTTCACGAACACAACCACGACCAGGTCACAAACACCACTAAATTCAGTTTTATTGGATTTTGTATTTTTATTATTTTCTTTTTCAAAATTCCGTGTATGATGGTTGCCTTTTTATTTTGAAGAAATCCCTAATTTGTTCTTATAAAATAATAAAGTGATTGGTGGCTGCCATTTCTATCTTCAAGAAAATCCCATCTCATAAGTATTGAGTTTAGCTTGAAAACATCACTCAACTCTTGTAGTAAGGGGGCGGTGCCCTCCATGGCTAGCCTGAAAAGAAATTTTAATGTTTTTTTTTTTTTTTTTTTTTTTCTTCTTCTGATTTTGAGCTTTTTTCGAAAGTGCCTTTCACCAAAAACTCAAATTGCCCTCCACCCACATACTAAAACCCAACATTCAATACTTCAAAACCTTATAAATCATTCATTTCTAAGTAACAATACTTGATTTATCATTTCGATACTAGTTTTTATCCGCATTTGTGCTATTGTCAAAAAAAAAAAAAAAGGTCCCTCTCAACCGATTTTCCTAATTTCGCGTCTGCGCATATTAAGTTAGGTGTGGTAAATGTATATGAACATCTAATGAGAAGTTACTTTACAAAAAATGGGATGGTGATATATTGGTTGCCTTTTTAATATATAGAAGTTTGGCGGGTATATGTGACATTGTTGATGTTTAGAAAGGCATATACAAACCTTTTTTGTGTATACGTGTAATTAAATGTTACATGTATTCTTTATGATTTGGTTTTTTTGTATGATTTGTGATTAAATATGTTTTTTTTGTATGGTTTTGAGTTTTGATGCTTGACTAAATGTAATGGTTTATTTTTATACGGTTTGATTATCTGTTGAAAGTGTTTTCAAGGTGGCCGGATCGTGGGGAGTGTGGAAAACTAGAAGGGGGGTTGAATTGTAACACCCCAACCCGACCATGGGTTAAAATGCCACATTATGGTGTCTATCAGAACATACAAATAAAATAACGCAAGCGAAAGACTTCATAAATAAAGTAAGTCAATAACATCATGACTTAAACATTACAAAATCCCAACATAAATCTAAAGGAAAATTAAATGAAATAAATATCCAACACAAGTTCAGAAATCATCCAACAATGGGGAAACTCTAAATAAGGTAGGTCTCTAAGCTCCTACTCTCAGCACTCATGCCCAGCATCCCGCTTATTACTTGCCGCATGGAAAAGAAAACTCGGCTGAGCTTAAAAAGCCTAGTGAATAGATATATATATGCAAAGCATAGTAATAAGCAATTGAAATGAGAAGGATCATAAGAATCAGCATAATGTAATCATAGCTCAAACGAATAAAGTATCATAAAGAGATGAAGTGATAGCATAATCAGATAGTAGTAAGAATCAAAGAGCACGTAGTCAACAAAGGCTTGTCTAAATGAGGCACTCGAATAGACATAAAAGATACATAGGAAAGCCACGAGTCGACCTACCAGAGGCACTCGAATAGGTCTCAAAATCACATAATCACATATCCGTCAAATCATAGTGTACGGAGAAGGGAGACCTCTAAGTACCAAAAGTGAAAGGGGTACAAGGCACGTACAGCCAGTCACTAAGCCAAATCATATCATATCTGTGGAAAACTAGAAGGGGGGTTGAATAGTTTTTACCGTTTTTAAAGTTTTATTTGCTTTGTTACTATATGTTAATTCAAAGGAAACAATCACAAATAAATAATCACACAATGTAAACAAAAGATAAAGAGAGGAAAGATCAAACCACACGACACAGTTGTTTATAGTGGTTCGGCTACAAGAACTCTATTCCTTGCCCTACTCCACTCCCCGAGTTTCCTACTCGAGAGTTTATCTTTCACTAAGAAACAAACTCCTTTCCTAGGCGGAGAAAACCTTTACACGTCGCTTACTTCCTTTTCCGGTACTAAGCTAAACACCGGGTTCTTTCACAAGGTAGAACCAACCTGACGTCGCCTAATTACTTTACCGACACTAAGCTAGATGTCGAGTTCTTTACAAGGGTACAACCACTCCCTACACTCTTTGTACTTTAAGGACTAAAGTACTAACCACACTCACTGATTACAAATGATAGATATGATGTGTGAAACAAACTACAAGATCACACAGTAATGCAACTAAAGGATTACGGTTCTGTAGATCCTTGAATGCTTGATCTCCTTTCTACAAAATGGATGATCAAAGTGAAATGCAACTATGAATGATGTTAGTAAGATATGTACTGAATGAATATATGTGCTTAAGCTATATGAGTGATGAGAGAGCCAAATGATCAGCTTCCTATTTATAGGCAAGCTGATCTTCAGCTCACGGATCCGGCGGATCCCTCAAAAGGGATCCGTCCTTTATAGGACTTGGATCCGTGGGATGTGACAGCTATGTAATAGTTGTCTCTTACCATATCTTAGTTGTATCTTACCATATCTTCCAAGATCTTCAAATGTCAACTATGTTGCTTGCATATCTAACCAAGATATATCAAAGATATTGTATGTGATGCATACAATGATGTCATGGAATGGTTTATGAATTAAAGTTTCCTTTTAAGGAAACAAGTTACTAAACTTGTAAATCTTAGTTAATATGTGAAGTGTAAAGTGTGTACTTAAGAGACTAAGCTAGTATTTATTATTTGCTAAAAGATATTCCTTATATTTGTCATTAACAAAACTAATGAAAGATCAAAGAATATAAATAACGTTTTTGGGACGCTATTTGTATTAACAATCTCCCCCTTTTTGTTGATGACAAAACATAAAGTATATTTTTGAGCAAGAGAATAAATATAGCATGAGTTCTTAAAAATATATATTAAGTTTGTTTATTAAAGAAAAGTTTTGTAAAAAATGTATGTACTGTGATGATTCACAGTTGATGCAAACTTAGTCCTTTCTCCCCCTTTTTGTCGAAACAAAAAGAGTAGCGAAGCGGAATGCGATTTTGAGAACTTTAAGAGCTCCCCCTTGTTTTATACTCCCCCTAAATGGAGTAATCAAGTAAATGATGCATGAATCTACAAAACAAACGGTTAGTATATGAGATGCTTATGAGATGCTCCCCCTCGATGTATACTCCTCACTTCTCGAGTACCAACGTATACTATTGAAGGGTATGATATGCTGCAAATGAAGTGTTAGTTATGAAATGACTTCAATGAAGAAGTAGAATGCTCGTTAAGTGTTCTTCCAAACAAGCCTTTCAATATGTTTGACTTTAAAAAGTCAAACTAAGTGTCTGATGTTAATTTGTACCTAAAGCAATCATATGCAAGATATAATGTATGCAATATAGGAATGTTAGTTCATAAGGATAATGATAATATGCAATATGTTGATCACTCATAAGCATAAAACATCATATTCATATAGATTGAAAATTTTGTGACAAAAGTCACAATAGTGAAATGATGTTACAAATAAGAAGACATCCAAAAAAAAAAAAAAAAAAAAGGTCCTAAACAAACAACTAAAAAAAAATAAAAATCCAAACAACTAATCTAAAGAGCTCCTATTGAGAAGGATGAGAGATTGCGTTTAAACGTTCAAGAACATGGTTCAAGATGAACCTCATCTCGTTTTGAAGCTCATGGACCAAGATGTTGGTCCTTTGGGCCAAGTGAGCCGTTCTCTCACAATGTGCGCAATCATGAGTTGAGAAACCGGGCGGAAGACTAGGGTCCAAGTTGTGTGGTGGTGGTGGTGATGGTGGTTGGGTGTTGTTGTTGTTGGATGGTTGTTGTGGTGTTTGGAGGGAGTTCATAAGAATGTTTTGGATGTCCATTGCTTCATGAAGGCGATGGTCAACCATACCCGAGAGAGTGTAGAGACGATTGAGCTCTTCACTAATCTCTTCTTGGGTTTGAGGCATATTCATCCACATTGCCTCGTCAATGGAAACTAGAGTGGATGTGGGTGATAGAGGTTTTTGTTGAGGTTGGGATGATTGTGCATCATGGTATAAAGGGCCATGGATATCCGGGTAAACCGGGTGAAAAAGCATGGGTTGTTGACCTTCAAAAGTCATGGGTGGAAGATTGGGTAGTTTTGGTGAAAGTTCTTCTAAGTCATCAAGATGTGGTGATGTAGGAGGAGTCCTAAATAATTCCAAGGGTTGGAGTTTAGGTGATTTTGGTGGTGATGGTGATCTAACAGTCTGTGATGGAGCCGGTGGTGGAGTAGAGGCCATTGGAGTAATGGTTGGTGGTGGTGTTTGTATAACAACATGTGATGGTGTTGGGGTGGAGAGTGTAAGGAAATTTTCACTAGCAATGGGTGATGATATATTGAGAGGAGAATTTTCCTCAGATGAAGAGTTTGCTAAGTTGATAAAACAACAGGGTTTAACACTAATGCGGGCTGTTCTTCTTGGAGTTCTAGATGTGGAAGAGTTGTGTGACTTGGTCATGGTGAAGAATGATAGCTAAGATGTACAGGAGAGGAAATGGTTGTTGTGTGAAGTGATGATCCTAAAGTGCTAATTTATAGACAGAAGGTTTGTGAGTCTGTGTGTTTGGATTTGATGTGAATCCAATAGAGAATGTTGGTTACTAATGATTTGGAACAAAAATTTGTGCAGGTCATATCAAGGAAGTCAATCCATTTAGCTTTAGTTGAGTAATATGTGTTGGATATGCAGTTAATACAAGAGGATAGTGGAAAATCTTATGATTTGATATTTCTACGGATTTGACGGATCCCTAAAAAGGGTTCCTTCTTTGTATCAGTTTGGTAACTTACACCTAAAATTCAAAAATTTAAATTTTGGTGGGAAATTTTGTTCCTAAGTTTCTAAGAGTTCCTAAATGATTCTAAGATGAATTATGATCAGTGAATAGATCCTAAATGATACTAAACACTAAGATTTAAGAGTCGGGATAAGTCGAAAAAGTTTTATAATTTTACTGGGAATCCTGCGGATCCAAGTGGTTGCAAATGCGGAACCTTATTGTTCAATCCGCCAAATCCGCAGGATGGCGTTTGGCGGATCCAACGATAAGCCTTGGCGGATCCTTATTTTGGGATCCGCGGGATCCGTAGGCCTAAAACTAAGAAAGTAAACAGAACATATGTCATATTTCGCGTTTTTCGACGAAAACCCGAAAATTCATCTAGACCTTACTTAACATCTAATATGTATATCAAAACAACTAAATATGATAATATTAACACATGATTCCACATAGTTTAATCCATACTTAGAAACTTACCGTTTGAGGTGTTATGCCAAACATAGGCAATAACCCGGAAAATTGATAACCGTGATGGTTATCTACCTGCAAGTGTTAGTTATTACACATACACAATAAGTATTATCAGATAAATTCAAGACACATAGAAGTTTAACAACACAATATCCAACATTGTTTAAAACCAAACACTCCATCAACTCAGCTTCTTTTTCAACTTCTTCATCCCCTTGTGTAATTTCATCATCCAACGCCCCAGATTCTTCACCATTCCTTTGATGTTTCGATACTCAGCGGATTCATGTGGAATTGGAGGAAGATGGCTCAAGTATTCGGGTGGAGGAATCCTAGAATTTGGCATACCATCATCTTCACTCATGGAAGATGATGAGGATGATGTTGGAACATGAGGACGTTTGCCCTTATCAACACTAACCCTAAAATCACTCAAAGGAACGAAGGTGTGTTCAATTTCATTGTAATCCGGAACAAAGCCTAGATGGTTTGGACGAGCGGGTGCAAAGGCTCTATAAAGTCGGGTTAAGAGCATACCATAAGGCATTGCAATCTTGCTTTGAACCGGAATGTCACACATTCGTTTGGCAACATAATAAGCAAGATTGAAGGGTTGACGAGTAGAGATGTTGTACATCATGTGACATAAACAAGCATTGATATGATCACGGTTTCCTATGGTGCACATCACATTTGCCCTTAACACATCCTCCATCTTCTTGAATTCGGGTCTTAGTTCATTAAGTTCCATTGCGAATGGATCTCTAGCAACTTCACGACCACGATACATTCTTGTGGGGTTGTTCTTAGGAATGAAGAGATGATCCCTAATCACTTCTTTTGATTGGAGAGGAGTGGCATATGGTGCCGTCCTATCGAAATTGGAGTCTAAGATTGTTAAGGACCATTTGTCCGAGTAAATACATGTACCTTGACTTGGAATTCCTAAGACCTCACCAAATTGATCAAGAGGGATGTTGACAAGATTTCCATTTAGAGTGAAATGAAGACTTAAGTAACCTTCATCACTCGAGCTAAGACCTACACTAGCATAGAACTCAAGTATGAACCTAGGAATGATTGGTTCATCTATGTCTAAAAGAGAATCAAATTGAATTGCGGCTAATTGTTCCCTAAGTTGAGTGCCTTCATAAAATGATGCATCTACGGCTCTACCCTCATGAACATACTTTTTCTCTAAGACTTTGAAAATTTCGATTTGGGCATCGGTTAGACCCTTGGTTTTGTGGACTTTGGGTAAGTAGTTAACGGTTTTCTTGTGATCGTAGTTGGTTGCGGGAGGCATGATTTTCCTAATTACAAAAAGTTACATAATTTTAGTTAAAATGATTAAAGGAAGTGTAAAATTCCTAGTGTGTGCCTACATGGGGACAATGTGGAGGTGCGGTTATCTCGACTCCTTTTGATGCAAGAAAAATTAGTTTATGCAAGTTTTGTTTACAAAACAAGAGATAACCCAAACACTCCTATTTCAATGTAGCTACGGTTGAATGTACCCGAAAATACATATTAGTTATGTATTCCCTTTAGCATTCAAGAGACATTATGCAAGTGAAGTCTAAAAGATAACGTTTTTGCATTTGTATGAACAATGTAAGAGAAAAAAAATTTACCTAGTCGTTCGAAGATTTTAGTGAAAAATTTTCATGGGGTTTTTGTTAAATTAAGACAATGTGCTATGAGATGCAATTCCTAACTAAGAAAAACATGTTTTTAAGTACAATGCAATAAATATGCTTCATGATTTTTCAAGAATTATGCATATACCCCAAGTTTTGGTTTTGTGCATGAAATGGAAATCCTAGACGCAGATCAGGAGTATAAATATGATAAGAATACTTACAGTGATGTTAGAAGCACAAATTTGTGGAAGAAAATGGTCTAAAATGTGATGGAGATTAAGTGTGTGTCGAGTATAGTAAGGTGATATGTTTTGGAGTGAGGAGTGAATAGTACTTGTTCTTGTTTATTAAATAATAAACTGGACTTAGCATGAGGCGGATCCGGCGGATCCCAAACAAAGGATCCGTCTTTGTTGTCGATTGGATCCGCGGATTCAGAACACATGTTTTGGTTTAGTGTCGTGTGTGACTAAACTAATGTTTATACTAATGTTTCTCCTAATCACTAGGTTCCATTAATCCTAATCCAAGTCTAAGATAGTTGAAAGGTTCACGTTTAAGTGGTTTAGTGAGGATATCGGCAATGTTGTCCTCTGAGGAAACTTTCTCAATTGAGATGATTCCCTTCTGTACATTGTCGCGAAGGAAGTGATGGCGTATTTCAATATGTTTGGTTCTAGCGTGTTGGACTGGATTTTTGCTTAAATCGATAGCACCTTTGTTGTCGCAAAGAATGGGAATGTTGTTGAGTTCAATTCCATAGTCGACGAGAGCTTGTTTCATCCACAGTGCTTGTTGACACGCCTTTCCTGCAGACACATACTCTGCTTCTGTTGTTGAGATTGCGAGGGCAGTTTGTTTCTTAGCGAACCATGATGTGAGACAATATCCTACAAAAGTACAAATACCACTAGTACTTTTCCTATCAACATAGTCACCTGCATGATCTGAGTCGGTATACACTATGGTTTCTACACCCGTTCCTTTGGGATACCATAATCCTAAGTGTGTAGTACCTTTGATGTACTTAAATATTCTTTTAACGGCTTCAAGATGGGACGTTTTTGGATCTTCTTGAAAACGTGCACATAGACAAACACTAAACATAATGTCAGGCCTACTAGCCGTAAGATAGAGTAAACTACCAATCATTCCTCTATATTTAGTGCTATCTACGGATTCATTTTCTTCATCCCTAGTGAGTTTGGTTTCGGAGGACATGGGTGTTCTCATGGGTTTTGAGTCTTCAAGACCAAACTTCTTAAGCATATCTTTGATATACTTTGATTGGTTGAAGAATATCCCATCTTCTAATTGTTTAATTTGGAGACCTAAGAAAAAGTTTAGTTCCCCCATCATACTCATTTCAAACTCGTCATGCATGATTTTTGAGAAATCGTCGCATAACTCTTGACAAGTTGAACCGAATATAATGTCATCCACATATATCTGGACTATGATAATATGTGATCCCTTTTTCTTGGTGAAGAGAGTATTATCTACTAGGCCCATGGTATACTTATGGTCAACTAGGAAAGTCTTAAGTCGATCATACCAAGCTTTTGGTGCTTGCTTAAGTCCGTATAAAGCTTTCTTAAGTTTGAAAACATAATTTGGTTTTTCAAAGTCGGCAAAGCCGGGAGGTTGTGCAACATATACTTCTTCATTTATAAACCCATTTAAGAAAGCACTTTTGACATCCATTTGAAATAACTTAAAATCATGTGCACATGCATATGCAAGTAATATCCTAATAGACTCAAGTCTAGCTACGGGTGCAAAAGTTTCATCGTAATCTATACCTTCTTGTTGATTGTAGCCTTGAGCTACTAGCCTAGCTTTATTTCTAGATACAATACCATTTTCATCCATTTTATTTCTAAAGACCCATTTAGTGCCGATTATGGTTTGGTTTTTAGGTGGAGGGACCAACGTCCAAACATCATTTCTAATAAATTGATTTAGTTCTTCTTGCATAGCAATTACCCAAGATTCATCTTTTATTGCCTCGTCTATGTTTTTGGGTTCAACCGTTGAAATAAAACAAAAATAATTACTTTCATTTTGAGCTTTGGATCTTAATGTTCTTTCATTAAGTTTTCCTATGACGTTTTCTAATGGATGACTTTTAGTTTCTTTAATATTAATAATTTCTCCTTTTACGGGTTCATTGTCATTTTCAATGTTTTCTATATCATTAACCATTTGACTTTCAACTAAGTCATCATCTACCAAAGGTGATGTCTTAGAGGGAGGTGGACTTTCGTTGAATGTTACGTTCAACGATTCCTCGACTCTTGATGTTTCCTTGTTTAATACAATGTATGCTTTACTGTTTTGTGAGTACCCAAGGAATACACCTTCATACGACTTTGGGTCGAACTTAGTGAGATAGTCCTTTGTGTTTAAAATGAAGCACTTGCTTCCAAAAACTCTAAAATATCCTAATGTAGGCTTTTTGCCTCGATAAATTTCATAAGGAGTTTTATTTAAAAATTGTCTAATTAAAACTCTATTAAGGATATATGTAGAAGTATCTACAGCGTGACACCAAAACTTTTGTGGTATGTTTTGTTCATTTAACATAGTTCTACTCATTTCTTGAATTGTTCTATTTTTACGTTCTACTACACCATTAGATTGAGGTGTACGAGGAGCCGAGAAATTATGAGTTATTCCATTATTATCACAAAAATTTCCAAATTGAATTTCATTGTCAAATTCTCGACCATGGTCAGTTCTAATAGATACTATATTACTTCCTATTTGATTTTGAATTTTCTTGCTTAGAATTTCAAATTTATCAAATGCCTCATTTTTAGTTTTCAAAAACTTTGTCCATGTATATCTAGAGTAATCATCTACTATGACTAAAGTGTAAAAATTTCCTCCATAACTTTGTATAGCCGACGGGCCAAACAAATCCATATGTAATAATTCTAGGCATCTAGATGTAGATACCATGTTTTTAGCCTTATGGCTATTATGTACTTGTTTCCCAATTTTGCAAGCATCACAAAAGTGTTGGTCATATTTCAACTTGGGTAGGTTCCTAACGAGTTCTTTGGAAGACAAGGATTGAATAAGCCTCATATTAGCATGACCTAAGCGTCGATGCCATAGAGTTGAGTTTTCGTCCAAGGAGGTAAGACATAACTTATCTTTAGGTGTTTTATCTAATTTCATAACATAGACATTATTCTTTAAAACACCTTTTCCTACGGTTATGCCATCTTTAAGTATTTTACTTCCATTTTCACTGAAAAGGACGTTATACTTTTTGCGGCATAATTGACTTATACTAAGTAGATTAAATCCTAAATTATCTACATGAGCAACATCATCAATAGATAGAGAGTCATGAGAGATTGTACCTTTTCCGATGATTTTACTTTTAAGCTTGCTACCGAATGTGACATTACCTCCGTCATACACTTGGTAGGTTGAGAAAAGATTTTTGTTTCCCGTCATGTGTCTTGAGCACCCACTATCTTTGATCCACTCATCAGGTTCAAGATCAACTTTCAAGCATACCTAAGTTCATAAAAGACTCAAGCATTTGGTCCCCAATATCTCATGGGTCCGTTTGGGTTAAACATGACATTATCATGGTTTATGTACTGAAAAGGTGGACAATTGTTCCACGGCATATAATTAGGACCATGAAAGTTTCTAGACATGTTTTGGTTCCAATTATTTTGATAAGTGTGTTGTGAATTAGCTATACTCTTTGGAAAGGGGTGTTTGGGAAAAACTCATCTGAGGTCTTTGTTGATCCGTTTTAACTCTATATTCATTTCTAGCTTGACCTCTTCCTAAAGATACTGCTGGTTTGTGTTTATTATTGGTTATGCTACTGTTAGGTTTCTTAGTAACTTTAACAAACTCGGAACGGTCGACTTTGTGAACCTTCTGTTCAACTTCTGTACCTGCGGATCCCTTGGATATACCTGGCGGATCCAAATTTTTGGATCCGTCGGATCCGTGGGTGTCCAACTTGGTTGAATCAGTTTTATTCACAGTCTGTTCTTTATAATCACTTAAGGTTCCTAGTTTCATAAAGCCTAGTCCTGTTTTATCATGAGGTAGCTTTTGCATTTTCATTATTTCATCTGCACAACTTATGTTTTTATCAAACCTTTTAAACTTTGAATTTTGTTTGATTAAATCTTCCTGTGTGGTTCTTAAGGTTTCTAGTTCAAGTTTTAGTTCTTGACAAGACACACATGTTTCTTTACTAACTTTACCTTTTTCAATTCGTATTGCTTTTTCTTTAAGCCAATATATTTCATTTTCTAAAAGTGTTGTCTTTGTTTTCAAAAACTTGTTTTTGTTTATGATTTTTAAAGTGACATCACACAGTTTGTTATATTCTACTTCTAAGGTTTCATCATCTATAAAGGAGTATGAATCAGAATGTACCTCTTCTGTGTCATTAGCCATAAGTGCAATTTCGTTGTTCTTAGGCTCATCATCATCATCTCCTTCACTATCGCTCCAAGCTCCACTAACGAAGGCTCTTTGAGACTTGGTCTTTGGAGGCTTTGGACATTCTCCTATTAAGTGACTGGAGTCACCACACCTATAGCATTTCCTATCATCCTTACCTTTCTTATCATCACGATCTTTCCGAGAGGATTTCTTTTCATCACGAGGTGGTTTTACAAACTTTCCTCGTCTCCTGAAGAATTTCTTGAAATCCCTCACGGCCATGGCATATTCTTCATCATCACTGTTTGAACAAGACTCATCATCACTTGACTCAACTTTGGCTTTCAAGGCAATAGACTTAATCTTCTCCTTTTTGCCTTTGATAATTTCCGAGTCTTTTTCCATAATCATTTCGTGAACTTTTAGGTTTCCTATGAGCTCATCCAGTGTCATGCTTGAGAGATCCTTAGATTCTTCAATAGCTGTCACCTTTGCTCTCCATTTCGGATGGAGTGCTCTTAGAAATTTCCTGACAAAATTCTTGCTAGAAAAAGATTCATCAAGTGCTTTAAGTGATGTAATAATAGTATTGAACTTAGCAAACGCACTATCAATGGTCTCATCTTCAGAGATAACAAATTGTTCGTATTGTTGGACAAGAAGATCAATTTTGTTATCTTTTACTTGTGAGTTTCCTTGATGTGTGATAATAAGAGATTGCCAAATATCCTTAGCCGTTTTACACATAAAAACTCTTTCATATTCTTTCTTAGGTAAGGCATTATAAAGCATCATTTTGGCTTCGTTATTTTTGGCAATTAGTTTCTTTTGCTCATCACTGTGACGAGTAAGAGAAGCTCCTTCATCCCGACCACCCGAAATATTATTACTAATAGGCTTGTAATCACCATCAACTATAATATACCATAGATCTATATCCTTTGACTTTACATAAGTCTCAAAGCGATTTTTCCAATAAATAAAACAATTTGGTTCAAATAGAGGTGGTCTCTGCATAGATTGCCCTTCTTTAAAGTTTTCAAAATCCATGGATCGTTTTAAGTTTTAAAATACAATATATTTTAAAGATCTTAAGTAACGTAGCTTTGATACCAATTGTGGAAAACTATAAGGGGGGTTGAATAGTTTTTACCGTTTTTAAAGTTTTATTTGCTTTGTTACTATATGTTAATTCAAAGGAAACAATCACAAATAAATAATCACACAATGTAAACAAAAGATAAAGAGAGGAAAGATCAAACCACACGACACAGTTGTTTATAGTGGTTCGGCTACAAGAACTCTATTCCTTGCCCTACTCCACTCCCCGAGTTTCCTACTCGAGAGTTTATCTTTCACTAAGAAACAAACTCCTTTCCTAGGCGGAGAAAACCTTTACACGTCGCTTACTTCCTTTTCCGGTACTAAGCTAAACACCGGGTTCTTTCACAAGGTAGAACCAACCTGACGTCGCCTAATTACTTTACCGACACTAAGCTAGATGTCGAGTTCTTTACAAGGGTACAACCACTCCCTACACTCTTTGTACTTTAAGGACTAAAGTACTAACCACACTCACTGATTACAAATGATAGATATGATGTGTGAAACAAACTACAAGATCACACAGTAATGCAACTAAAGGATTACGGTTCTGTAGATCCTTGAATGCTTGATCTCCTTTCTACAAAATGGATGATCAAAGTGAAATGCAACTATGAATGATGTTAGTAAGATATGTACTGAATGAATATATGTGTTTAAGCTATATGAGTGATGAGAGAGCCAAATGATCAGCTTCCTATTTATAGGCAAGCTGATCTTCAGCTCACGGATCCGGCGGATCCCTCAAAAGGGATCCGTCCTTTATAGGACTTGGATCCGTGGGATGTGACAGCTATGTAATAGTTGTCTCTTACCATATCTTAGTTGTATCTTACCATATCTTCCAAGATCTTCAAATGTCAACTATGTTGCTTGCATATCTAACCAAGATATATCAAAGATATTGTATGTGATGCATACAATGATGTCATGGAATGGTTTATGAATTAAAGTTTCCTTTTAAGGAAACAAGTTACTAAACTTGTAAATCTTAGTTAATATGTGAAGTGTAAAGTGTGTACTTAAGAGACTAAGCTAGTATTTATTTTTTGCTAAAAGATATTCCTTATATTTGTCATTAACAAAACTAATGAAAGATCAAAGAATATAAATAACGTTTTTGGGACGCTATTTGTATTAACACATATCATATCAAACACATATACCTAGGATGCATTCATACGCTCCCTGAAACAAAATACATATACAAGTACAAGACTATGCATATATATACAAAATGGCCATAAGTACGCGTAATCATATAATCATAACAGAAGGGAACGCCGTGGATCAATCACACCTCCACAGAAAGTGTCATGCCATTGGTGCCATCAATGACATGGCCATGGTACCTCCATGGCTAGTTAATAAACTCGGGCATAGAACAGAACATATCAAAGCAAACAAAGCAAAGCTATCCATAATCATAACAGAGCTCCCAGAGCATAACAGAACAGAATCTCATATCAAGAGATAGTAATCAGATCATCATAACAAAATGGATAGCAAACAGAATCCTATCAAAGGATAATATCAAACGGATCATATCAACGAATCATATCAAATGGAAATCATATCAAGCAAATGACTCAAGTCAAGGATCGAAAAGTCATGAGATCAGAACCCTTACTGAGAAAGGGTAGAATATATGTACCTTATGCAAAGCAAAACCAAAGACCCAAAGAAGAACACAGAACCAAGAACTACTCCCTCTTCACGAATCTACACGAATTAATAACCAAGTATTACTTATAAACTCGTTTTAAATCAGGTTACTCATTTTAGGTTTCTTTCTATTTTTAGGAACTTTCCATTTTTAGTAACTTTTCTTTTTAAGTAAGTTTCCACTTTAAGTAACTTAACCATTCCAAGTAACTTCCTATTTTTAGCAGGTTTTCCGAATTAGCAAGTTTTCAATTTTAGTAAGTTTCCTGAATTAGTGCGTTTCCCGTAGTAGCATAATTACCATTTATGATTACAATTAACACTTAATTAGATTAAAATATTCCAAATGATCATTATTATATATTAAGGTTTAATTATGAAAACTATCATAGTTTAGGATTAAAAGTGTAGATATTAGAAAGTCTAGGGTTTAATATGTAAATTATACAAATACACATTAAGTTTACTTATTTTACGAGTTTGCCTCTTTAGTTAACCATTTAACGAATTAAACCCTTTATATTTATTAACTTTACAAATCAAACCCTTTATATTTATTTTCAAAACCGAAATCATTAAAAACCCTAACCCTAATTCGTACCCTTCCCATTTCAAACCAAAACAAACCGTGACACATCCTTGTGATACAAAACCAAGTCGCAACCCTTTTATTTTATTTACTATAAGCGATTAAAACCAAACGAAACAAACATGCATGTACTCTTATTTTAGCTCGTAATAAATCAGGTTGTAACATGTTTATGTAACGTGTATACATATTAAGATCATACGTATAACATGAGTCATATAGATCGAATATATAAGGGTTTCCAAGTTGTTATTTTATGTGCCATTCTATGATTTCATGTGAGATGTTTCGTATCATTTCATGTGATCTATTAGCCGATTCATTATAGATTCTAGGTGACATGTTATACGTTAATGAAGGGATCAAAACTAAGGAAACAAAACAAGAATGATACTCGTTACCCCTTGTGATCGAACAGGGTAGAAATGACGAACCACGAGACTAAAATCAATCTGAAACCAAACCGAATCCAAGTTGACCTCGTCCCTTCTTTGCCCCAATATCACCACGACCCAAAACCCTTTCCTTGAACTTTGTATTACGTCCTTCTTAGCGATCGAATGGAGAGAAAACTAATTGTGTCGCCACTTATTTTATTAGGTTTAAGTGTGTGTAACTTTGTTGTTTAGGAGATATACGGTTAAATGAGATAGAGGGGGAGTTATAGGAGGAAATGGCCGAGTAAAAGGGAAGGACCAAGGACCAAATAAGCTTTTTGAATCCAAAGTATACTTAGACTTATTTAGGTAACAATTATATCATGTACAAGTTTATTAATTTCTGCCCATGTGACTATCTAGACGTGTGATACTTAGCTTTAGGATCCAAAGTTATGTCGAATTCTCATATTCTTAAGTTATAGGTTAAAGTGTCTTGTAGCTTTTAAATTCACAAGTTCCAATCTTAGGTTATATTCAAGCTCAAATGGTTTTAGATTTTAGGGTGTTATAATTCTTTCCCTCTTAAAAAGAAAATTTCGTCCGCGAAATTGAAATAGGAAAGTCAAAACGAACATACCGAATCACGAAAAGAAATGCGGGTAACTGGCACGCATCGATTCTTCGCTCTCCCAAGTAGCCTCGCTCTCGGGATGATTCCTCTAAAGAATCTTAACGAACGGAATAACTTTGGTTCTCATGACTCGATCTTGACACTCCAAAATAGCCTTAGGCTCCTCAACAAGAGACAAATCCTACCGAATTTGGTCAAACGGATATGAAATAACATGGAGCGGATGATAATTATATCCCCTCAGAAGAGATACATGAAATACATTATGCACATGAGAAAGCTGCGGAGGTAATGCCAAATGATACGAAACCTCACCAACACGGTCTAAGATCTCAAACGGACCGATATAACGCGGACTAAGTTTCCCCTTAATACCAAAACGCTTAACACCACGAAACGGAGAAATCTTAAGGAAAACACGATCTCCAGGACTAAACTCTAAGGCACAACGATGACGATCTGCATAAATCTTGTGTATACACGGTTAAGGTGGTTAAACCTTGTGTCTTTGTGTATGAGATATATTGACTTAATATGATTAAGTACGCGGAATTTACTTAACCACACTTAGAAGGTTATGTATGTTATGGAAATGGAAGAATTATGTTTGTTACTTAACAATGAACAAAGAAAGTATTTCACTAAACGATTCAATATTATTCCAAATAATACGAGTGATCTTGAGTTTTTCACTAGGGTTACAAAACCTTGAATCTTATGTTACAACTTGTGATTTGTGTTTGTTCTATGTCTTAACAGTTATGAGTCTATGTTATGCATGTGTGTCTCTGCATAATCACTAGTCTAAGATCTCTTTTATAGTTGCAAAAGATCTTTACAAATTTGCTAAAAGTCTTGACCGACTTACTTGTTTAACTTATGCATATTGTGTCAGTACATAAGATACAACATGTATCTATGTATACAACTTGTTAACTAAGCACATGGAGTAAGATATTATCTACCGTATATGTTTGACCAAAATACAATAAATATCTTTTCGATCTTATCCTATGAGTCACTGATCAGCAGTACTTTGATGTAGTAGCAGTACTTTGATCATGAACTAGCAGTACCTTGATGTACTAGCAGTACTTTGATGTACCAGCAGTACTTTGACTTAGAGTAATTCCTAATACTCTAACTTCAGAATATTTAATTCCCAACAATCCTCCCCTAAACATGTGAATCAATTCAAACATGTTTTCTGAATTAAATGAGGACTTATCTTGAGAAGATCTTTCAAACACTTCATGAATCTGAACTATTCTTCTTATTCTGAACTGATCTGCATTCTTCTTTGACTTTAGCAATATCAAAAACATTGTACCAAAAGATGGTGCAATTTCCTTGGATGGAGGAATTGTAAGAGGCAATGATTTCAACAAGTGAAATCATCTATCAGCATGCCTTTGCAAGTGATAAACAAACATAATGAACTGAAATTGAATCTTTCCTTCGTTTGATCTAGATAGAACTTTCTCCTTTTGGAATGCTTCATCCCTTCTAGATATTTGATCTGTTCTAATCATTTTCAACTTCTACATCATCATCTTGTATGCTCTTGTCTTCTCCTTCCATATATTGGTTTATTCTTCCTTTTCTGGGCAATTATTTCCTCCCCTGAGATTATAAAACTGTGAGGATCTTGTGTATACACGGTTAAGGTGGTTAAACCTTGTGTCTTTGTGTATGAGATATATTGACTTAATATGATTAAGTACGCGGAATTTACTTAACCACACTTAGAAGGTTATGTATGTTATGGAAATGGAAGAATTATGTTTGTTACTTAACAATGAACAAAGAAAGTATTTCACTAAACGATTCAATATTATTCCAAATAATACGAGTGATCTTGAGTTTTTCACTAGGGTTACAAAACCTTGAATCTTATGTTACAACTTGTGATTTGTGTTTGTTCTATGTCTTAACAGTTATGAGTCTATGTTATGCATGTGTGTCTCTGCATAATCACTAGTCTAAGATCTCTTTTATAGTTGCAAAAGATCTTTACAAATTTGCTAAAAGTCTTGACCGACTTACTTGTTTAACTTATGCATATTGTGTCAGTACATAAGATACAACATGTATCTATGTATACAACTTGTTAACTAAGCACATGGAGTAAGATATTATCTACCGTATATGTTTGACCAAAATACAATAAATATCTTTTCGATCTTATCCTATGAGTCACTGATCAGCAGTACTTTGATGTAGTAGCAGTACTTTGATGATGAACTAGCAGTACCTTGATGTACTAGCAGTACTTTGATGTACCAGCAGTACTTTGACTTAGAGTAATTCCTAATACTCTAACTTCAGAATATTTAATTCCCAACAATCCTCCCCTAAACATGTGAATCAATTCAAACATGTTTTCTGAATTAAATGAGGACTTATCTTGAGAAGATCTTTCAAACACTTCATGAATCTGAACTATTCTTCTTATTCTGAACTGATCTGCATTCTTCTTTGACTTTAGCAATATCAAAAACATTGTACCAAAAGATGGTGCAATTTCCTTGGATGGAGGAATTGTAAGAGGCAATGATTTCAACAAGTGAAATCATCTATCAGCATGCCTTTGCAAGTGATAAACAAACATAATGAACTGAAATTGAATCTTTCCTTCGTTTGATCTAGATAGAACTTTCTCCTTTGGAATGCTTCATCCCTTCTAGATATTTGATCTGTTCTAATCATTTTCAACCTCTACATCATCATCTTGTATGCTCTTGTCTTCTCCTTCCATATATTGGTTTATTCTTCCTTTTCTGGGCAATTATTTCCTCCCCTGAAGCAAATAACTTTTGTTTCCTCCCCTTGTTTGGAAGATCTCACTATGTACTAAAGAACTTCTCTTCATATCACCTGATCTATCAGTTTGAACTTGTTTTCAGACAATATTGTACATGAAGCCATCAATTCTTTAAGAGTTTAAGTTGCTGTCCTCATCACTTCTAGGTGTGTTAACTCCTATGAGAGGTGAATCAGTGGACATTTTGATTCATAATCCATAAATGAATGGTTTTTCTGAATCCTTGAAAAATCCTTTTAAGAAATCATTTAACTTAGTAGTATGTTTATGATTTTAGAATTGAAAAATCATACTACATTCAACCATTTTGAAAGAATCAAGTGTGTAACAGACACCTAATCAAAATTTCGGTTTAAAAATAACCTCTGGTTGTGTGAGAACCAATGTATTTCAGTTATCACTAACTGCTTGTGAAAAGATAAATCTATTCAAAAGATTTTCTTGACAGGGTTTCCAGCTCATAGCAATTGTTACCTCCAACACAAGTGTTAGATTCACTTTCACTAGCTGTTATTTCTATCAGATGTCCTTAGACTAACTCATTATACTTGAAAGTATAAAATGATAGAAAGTGAGTTGTATCAGTTACTATCTGATCAACTAAGTCATCAATTCAATGTGAAATATCATAACTAGATTTCAAGAAAGAAGTTTTAAGAAGGTTTAATTCCTAAACTCAGTCCATCATAAATCTATTATGGTCAGCAATATGATAAGCATTCTGCTGTTCCCATTTCACTTGAAATATCCTTTGTGTTCACATATTCATACCTGAAATAGTTAGTCTAAAACCAAAAGAACAATGTACAAAGTACTTGTCTTGCATTAGATTAATCATAAATCCAACTATATGAATAACACAATTCAAATTTTGATATAGCAGTACCTTATAAATCCAGCAGTACTTTCAAAAATTTATGTACAAAAACACATCATATTGAAAATTTAAAGATTAAGCATTCCAATACTTGCTATTAAGTACTGAAACCTTGAAACATCAAAAGCTTTTGTTAACAGATCTGCAAAATTATGCTCTGAAGCAATTTTAAGAACTTGAATTAATCTTTTCTCATTGCAATCTCTTATAAAGTGATGCCTAATTTCAATGTGTTTTGTTTTAGAGTGTTGTACAGGATTTTTAATAATACAAATTGTACTACTATTATCAATATAAATAACAGTGTTTAAGAAATTGTACCCATAATCAAGGAGTTGGTTTTGAAGCCATAGAACTTGACTAGAGCAACTTGCAGCAGCTATATATTCAGCTTCAGTTGTTGAATTTGCCACACTTGTTTGCTTCTTACACTGCCATGAGACAAGTCTACACCCAAGGAATTGACATCCTCCAGTTGTTGACTTTTTGTCTAAGCTAGCACCAGCATAATCACTATCTGAATATGCTACCAAATCAAAAGGAGATTCTCTAGAATACCATATACCCAACCTTGGTTGACCTTTGAGATATCTAAAAATTCTCTTGACTGCAGTTAAATGAGAAACCTTTGGAGTAACTTGAAATCTTGCACAGACACAAACAGGAAACATGATATCAGGTCTAGATGATGTAAGATACATCAAAGAGCCTATCATAGATCTGTAATTGTGTACATCTACATTTTCTCCATCTTCATCTTTCAGAAGGTGCTTCTCTGAGTCCATTGGTGTGCTTGCTATTTTTGAATCAGCAAATTGAAATTTTCTAAGTATCTCTGCAACATATTTGTCTTGACTAATAAATATGCCTTCAGATGATTGCTTAACTTGCAAACCCAAAAAGAATGTAAGTTCTCCCATAGAACTCATCTGAAACTTATCTTTCATAAGCTTCTCAAATTCTAAACACATTTCCTTCCTTGTAGATCCAAAGATAATGTCATCCACATACACCTGCACTAACAGAAGATCCTTCTTGTGCTGTTTGATGAAAAGTGTCTGATCAATCTTTCCTCTTTGAAATCCATTTGCTAATAAATAGGAAGCAAGTGTTGCATACCAAGCTCTTGGTGCCTGATGAAGGCCATAGAGAGCTTTCACTACTCTGTACACTTTGTTTGGATGTAATGGATCAATGAAACCAGGAGGTTGTGAAACATACACCTCTCTTTCAATTTCACCATATAAAAATGCGCTTTTGACATCCATTTGATAGACTGTGAAGCCTAAAAATGAAGCATAAGCTAGAAACAGCCTAATTGCCTCAATCCTTGCTACTGGAGCATAAACTTCATCATAATCTATTCCTTCTTCTTGTGTGTACCCTTGTGCTACTAGTCTAGCCTTATTCTTGATCACAATTCCTCTGTCATCCCTTTTGTTCTTAAAAACCCATCTAGTGCCAATTAGCTTCTCACCTGTAGGTAAATCAGCTAGCACCCAAACCTTTTGAATCTTGAACTGAAGAAGCTCTTCTTGCATAGCCTCTACCCAGCTTGAATCATCTAGGGCTGTAAGAATATTCTTTGGTTCCTTTTGAGAGAGAAAACATACAAATAAACATGAGTTTGAAAGTTCATGTTGTTTTGAAGCATAAAGGGCATCAAGAATCCCTTGTTGGTCTGAAGAGACTAGTTGTCTTCTTGTCTTCACACCAGATTGTATATCTCCTATCACATTATCTAGGGAATGAACTTTGTGAATTCTTGTGTGTGGGGTAGTAGGAACATGATAAGATGGTGTAAGATTAGTCACATCCACTTCATCTTCTTGGAACTCTGCATCTTTTGAGTGTGAAGGACCAGCAGGACCTTCAGCTGAACTAACAGTTCCTTCAAATGAACCACCAGTACCTTGAGAAGTACTAACAGTACCTTGCTCTGTCTCAGCAGTACTTTCAATATTCAACATATTGAGTTGTTCCTCTGTTCCAACATATTTTCTTTGAGCCTCAACATCCTCTTTTGCTTTACCAGAAGAAGATTCATCATTGTTTGAAGCTAAATCCACACTGGTACTTGACCACAATGGCATAATGACATCAGATTGATCTTTATCTAACTCCACCTCATTTGTTGCTTGTGAACCTGAAAAATTATTAGTTTCTGCAACAACAGGTAAATAATTCATAGAGTTTGTTAGATAATCAAGATCAAATATCCATTTTGGTCCTTGACCTACTACACTGGATTTGTTTTCCTGAAACTCCACATGTAGTTCTTCTTGAACTTTCTCAGTTCTTAAGTTGTAAACTCTAAAAGCTTTGCTAACAAGAGAATATCCAACTAAGAAACCTTCATCTGCTTTACCATCGAATTTTCCTAAATGGTCTAAGGTATTGAGAATTGTCACATGACATCCAAAAGGTCTAAGAAATCCTATTGCAGGAGTTCTACCATTAAAGAGTTCATATGATGTCTTATTGTGAGGCTGCACAACTAAAACTCTATTTTGAACATAGCAAGCAGTGTTAATTGCCTCTGCCCAAAAGATTATTGGTAGCTTAGAATCAGCTAACATTGTTCTAGCAGCTTCAATTAGTGTTCTATTCTTTCTTTCAACCACTCCATTCTGTTGTGGTGTTCTAGCAACACTATATTCTCTCCTAATACCTTTTTCTTTGCAGAAATCATCCATAACTCTATTTCTAAACTCTGTCCCATTATCACTCCTAATGACTTTTACTTTCTTGCTTACTTGGTTTTCTATCAGTGTAATGAATTCCTTAAGGATGCTTGATGTCTCATCCTTAGTGGCTAAAAAGAAAACCCATGTAAATCTGCTATAGTCATCAGTTATAACAAGACAATATTTTTTATGTTGTATACTCCTTACTGAAACTGGTCCAAATAAGTCCATATGCAGCATAAACAATGACTGATTGATAGAGTTAAAAATTTTGGGCTTACAAGTGGCTTTGTGTTGTTTGCCTTTTAGACAAGCAATGCATGTTTGATCATTTTCAAATCTTTTGTGAGGTAAACCTCTTACCAAACCATTCTTAACAATTTTATTTATGGTTTTGAAGTTAATATGACCAAGCCTTCTATGCCATAACATTGATTCATCTAATGTGGCCTTTGATACAAGACAAGTTAAATCTTCTTTAGGAATGATGTTCTTCATATCAACACTATACATGTTGGCCTTTCTAGGAATTCTAAGAAGTACTTGATTTTCATCAGGCATCTTAAAATCCTTAGATAGAACAAGACATTCAGTGTCAGTAAAAAGCACATTATTCTTTTTGTCACACATTTGTGAAACACTAAAAAGATTATACTTTAACTCTTGTACATAGTACACATTTTCAAAATCTAAATTTCCGGTTTTAATAGTACCTTTACCAGAAATTTTGCCACGAAAACCACCTCCAAAGGTAACATATCCTCCATTGAATTCTTGAAAATCTGAAAGATAAGACATGTTGCCTGTCATGTGATTGGAACATCCACTATCTGAGAATCCTTGATCTTGATGATCAATAGAATGTCCCTGCACACAAATAAGAAAGTTAGTTTTCTTTGGGGATCCAAGCCATTACTGACTTGAATCTGCCTCTTGCATCAATATAGTTTAATCTTTTAAGGACTGTTGATGCAACATTGGATTTTTGAATCCAACATGCTGAGGCCTTAACAGCATTTGCCCTATTACCCTTAGCAGCAGAGTGAGTAACATGTTCAGCAGAGTCTGCTAACCTTGAAGTCACACCCTTTGGTTTCCAAATTTGTTTGTGGACCACTGCTTTTGTTTGAATGGGCCTTAGAACAGTGTTAGATGCATGTTTGAAAGTTGTTTTTGCATCCTTAGCTGTTGATTTTGGGTTAACAGTCATCAAAGGTCTAACAGTACTTTTAGATTTACCAGTACTTTGAATTTGAACTGGCAGTACTTTGTTAACAGGACCTTTTTGTCTATCAGGACCTTTGAGTCCAGACTTGTTTGAGACTGTTCTGGGTTTAGATCTATGAGTATTAGAGTGAAAAAGAGTCTGAGGAGTTTGCCTTTTGTAGTTCACCCTATTGTTTTCATACCCAGTTACCCTTTGGTTGCAGAAAGCTGCAAGATGGTCAAAACTACCACATGTATAACAAGCTTTATTATAAAATGCAAAGTCATCACCTAATTGGTTAGACTTGAGGTTGTTCCAATTCCTTTGGTTACCTCTGGGCTTGTTTGTAGTTCTATATTGTTCACAATATCTAACTGGTTTCCTAACAGTACCTTTAACATTTGACTTAGGCCTGTTAGTGTTGTGATTGACTATCTTAGGAAGACTTGTTCCTACTTTCTTAACCAAGACAGGTTTAGACATAACCTGTTCTTCTTCATCACTATCACTATCAGTTGTACAATCTTCAACAACTATAGTATCTCCTTTCTTAATAAAGGACACCTTGTCCTGATAAGATAAAGTTTTATCTAAACTTTTACTTACCTTTTCTATCTTTGGAGATTTAGTGACCTTAGAACCATATTCCATGATTGGTTCTTGAAACTCAGGTAACCCTGTGTGTGCTAAATCAATACCTGGAGGTGAATGAACACCTCTGTATGGGGGGGGTACAGACTTAAATCCAACACCAGAATTGACCTTATCAATAACTTGGGCTTCCCAAAGCTTATTGAATCCTTCTGAGGAATGTGCTAAAACATCCACAGAAACCTTTACATTTTCTCTTTCATTCTTATGTTTAGCTAATGATTCATTCAACTCAACAATACACTCATCTCTGATCTTAATGTCATTTTTTAGTATATTGATGTCATCAGCAAAATGAATTTCATTATTTTTAAAATGTAAGACTTGTTTTTCCAAAACACCTAGACCTCTTTTGTGATTAGCCAAATTAAACAAAGAATCAAGCAGCTCTTGTTTATGAGCTTCAAATCTCTTATTAAGGTCTTCATAAGCTTTAAGATTAGGACATGATTCAGTACAAGATGTAATATTGTTTACCTCTGAATCAGAATGAGCCATTAGAGCAAATTCATTGGCCAAAAGAGCAGCATTAGGTGGTGCATCCTCTTCAATAGCCATAGAGCTCCAATCATAACCAATACCATCAATAGCCAACATAGCCTTTGGCTCTTCAACAGTAACTTCCTTTTTCCTATCTTGCTTATACCATGTGTTTCTATTCTCCTGCTTTCTTGGGCTTCTACACTCCTTAGCAAAGTGTCCTAACCTATGACAGTTGAAACACTCCACTTTTTTCTTATCAAACCCAGCAGTATCATTACCATTTATGGTAATCTGCTTCCCAGTTCTTTGCCAATACTTCTTAGCCCTCATGCTAAGCAAAGCAACCTGCCATTTAATATCCATAGCTTCCAAATCATCACCATCTACCTGCTCAAGGTCTTCATGGTTGAGAGGAGAGCCATTAGATTGACTGGTAATAAAAGCATAGAATGTTGAATCTCCAAGACCAGCAACATCCTTGTGAGAACTTGTGGAAGGAGCACTTTCACCTTCATCTACCTCTTCATTCTTACTAATACTAGGAACTGACAAAAGTGCCACGTTTCCAGAACTAGTACCATAAGTTCCAGACTTTCTAAGACTTTGTTCAACAATTTTGAAGTTGTTGTACAAATCATTGAGCTTCATTGTTTCAATGTCTGGCTTGTTCATCCAGACAATAACATGAGTATGGAACTCATCAGGTAGACTTCTTAAAAACTTCATGTTGAGATCTTCCTTCTCTGTCTCAACACCCAACACAGCTAACTGACTGACAAGCTTATGTAATCTTGAGAATAGCTTATCAAGAGACTCATTACTAAAAGCAGTAAAGTTTTCGAATTGTTGCTTTAGTAATGTCTTCTGTGTCTTTTTGGTAGTTTCATTACCACCAAAATATGCACAAATCTCTTCAAAAAGAGTTTTTGCATCAAGATACTTGTTGAATGATAGCATCTGCTCACTAGGAATGGTCATAAGCAGCAAATTTCTTGCTTTCTGATCATTTCTCTTCAGTATCTTCTCTTCATTTGACACTGGTCCAGTATTTCTTTTTCTACTTGTTTTACCTTCTAGGACAACCTCTGAGTAGCTTGGTGAAAAGGAATCACCATATATAATTATATCCCAAAGAGTATAATCTTGGACCATGAAATATTGCTCAATTCTCATCCTCCATAACTCAAACTCATTGGGTTTGATTATGGGCAACTTTGCAGCAACATTTGTTTGAACATCATGTGGATCCATTTCTGTTTCTTCTAATTCAAATATATCAACCCTAAGCTCTGATACCAACTGTGAGGATCTTGTGTATACACGGTTAAGGTGGTTAAACCTTGTGTCTTTGTGTATGAGATATATTGACTTAATATGATTAAGCACGCGGAATTTACTTAACCACACTTAGAAGGTTATGTATGTTATGGAAATGGAAGAATTATGTTTGTTACTTAACAATGAACAAAGAAAGTATTTCACTAAACGATTCAATATTATTCCAAATAATACGAGTGATCTTGAGTTTTTCACTAGGGTTACAAAACCTTGAATCTTATGTTACAACTTGTGATTTGTGTTTGTTCTATGTCTTAACAGTTATGAGTCTATGTTATGCATGTGTGTCTCTGCATAATCACTAGTCTAAGATCTCTTTTATAGTTGCAAAAGATCTTTACAAATTTGCTAAAAGTCTTGACCGACTTACTTGTTTAACTTATGCATATTGTGTCAGTACATAAGATACAACATGTATCTATGTATACAACTTGTTAACTAAGCACATGGAGTAAGATATTATCTACCGTATATGTTTGACCAAAATACAATAAATATCTTTTCGATCTTATCCTATGAGTCACTGATCAGCAGTACTTTGATGTAGTAGCAGTACTTTGATGATGAACTAGCAGTACCTTGATGTACTAGTAGTACTTTGATGTACCAGCAGTACTTTGACTTAGAGTAATTCCTAATACTCTAACTTCAGAATATTTAATTCCCAACGATGACGATCTGCATAACTCTTCTGTCTAGCTCTAGATTCCTTGAGCTTTTCCCTATCAGTAGCAACCTTCTCATTAGTCTCCTTAATCAACTCGGGACCCTCAATAAGACGCTCACCAACCTCATTCCAACAAATAGGAGCCCTACACTTCCGATCGTACAACAGCTCGAAAGGAGCCCCTTTTATACTCGCATGCCAACAGTTGTTATACGCAAACTCAACCAAACACAAATACTCATCCCAATGTCCCGTCCACTCTCGAGCACAAGACCTCAACATATCCTCCAATGTCTGAATAGTGCATGCCGACTGCCCGTCGGTCTGCGGATGGAAAGCCGTACTAAACTTGAGTTGAGTACCCCAAGCTTTATGTAAACTCTTCCAGAAACGAGAATTAAAATGAGGATCTCTATCGGATATAATAGCAGCTGGTGTACCATGCAAATGAACAATCTCCGAGCCAGCTTACCAACAGAATAGTCTTTACGAATAGGTAGAAAATGAGCGGATTTGGTTAAACGATCAACAACCACCCAAATAATATCATGCTTCTTGAGAGTACGAGGTAAGCCTGTAACAAAGTCCATCGATATCTGATCCCACTTCCAAGTAGGAATGTCCAATGGTTGTAAAAGACCACTGGTACGCTGATGCTCAATTTTAACCTTCTGACAGGTCATACACTTGGCCACATGCATAGCCACATCCTGCTTCATACCACTCCACCAGCAATGTTGCTTCAAATCCCTATACATCTTAGTAGAACCCGGATGAATAGAAAAAGGAGAACTGTGTGCTTCAGACAACACAGTTTCACGAAGAGAATGATCATTAGGAACACATAAACGATCACCAAACCAAACAATCGTGTCAGGATCAACACAAAACTATGTCTGTTTGCCTTCCTCCAAATTCTGAACAATGGACCACAACTCACCATCATCTTTCTGAGCTTCTTTGATTCGTAATATAAGGTTAGACTCAACCTTCAAACTAGCCCAGTAACTATCACATCCCCGAATACATAACTCCACTTCCATTTGCTCCAAGTCGTTGAGTATTATAGGCTCGATCTGAAGACTAGCAATCATACCCGACTTCCTACTAAGAGCGTCTGCCACAACATTGGCTTTACCCGGATGATACTGAATCAAAAGTTCCAACCAACGCCTCTGCCTCATGTTTAACTCCTTCTGAGTGAAAATGTACTTAAGGCTTTTATGGTCTGTGAAGATATCACATGTCTCACCATATAAATAATGCCTCCAGATCTTTAGTGCAAAAACCACAGCAGCTAATTCCAAATCATGAGTCGGATAATTCTCTTCATACGATTTCAACTGTCGAGATGCATAGGCGATCACCTTCCCATGCTGCATAAGAACACATCCCAACCCTTTCTTCGAAGCGTCACTGTATATCTGATAACCACCTGTACCAGATGGAAGAGTAAGTATAGGAGCAGAGACTAATCGTTTCTTCAGTTCTTCAAAACTTCGCTCCCGTTCATCAGTCCATACAAACTTCTCGCATTTCTGTGTGAGCTTCGTTAATGGCAAAGCTAAACGTGAGAACCCCTCGACAAACCTCCGATAATAACCAGCAAGCCCTAAGAAACTTCTGACTTCGGTCACATTTGTAGGTCTTGGCCATTTTGTGATGGCCTCAACCTTTGCCGGATCCATTTTGATACCATCAGCGGATACAACGTGACCCAGAAATGCTACTTGTCCCAACCAAAACTCACACTTAGAGAATTTAGCGAACAACTTCTTATGACGTAGAATTCCCAAAACAATACGAAGATGTTCTTCGTGTTCCTCCTTCGTTTTAGAATATACCAGGATGTCATCAATGAACACAATGGAAAATTTATCAAGATACTCATGGAATACACGGTTCATCAAATCCATGAAGATGGCCGGAGCATTCGTTAAACCAGAAGGCATCACAAGGAATTCATAGTGACCATATCTAGTGCGGAATGTAGTTTTAGGAACGTCTTGCTCCTTCACTCGCAACTGATGGTAACCCGATCTCAAATCGATTTTAGAAAAGAACTTCGCTCCCTGAAGTTGGTCAAATAAGTCATCAATGCGGGGAAGCGGATAACGGTTTCGAATGGTGATACGATTCAACTCACGGTAATCGATGCATAACCTCATACTGCCATCTTTCTTTTTCACAAATAACACAGGAGCACCCCAAGGAGAAACACTCGGACGAATAAAACCAGAATTAAGAAGATCCTGTAGTTGATCCTTCAATTCTTTCAGCTCAATCAGCGCCATACGGTAAGGAGCTTTAGAGATGGGTTCAACACCCGGAATCAAATCAATACCGAATTCGACTTCACGCTCAGGTGGCATACCTGGCAATTCATCAGTAAAAACGTCAGGGAATTCACAAACAACTGATTGGTTCTCAATACGAGGACCATCCAAAGAAGTATCTTTAATCGAAGCCAAGAATCCTTCACAACCGTGTGAAAGTAACGAACGAGCTTTCAGCGCCGAAATAATCTTAACAGACTTACCAGGTTGAGAACCTTGGTAAACGAATTCAGGAGCATACAAATTGCCAAAAATAACTCGCTTGGTATGACAGTCAATAGTCGCCCGATGCTCGGATAACCAGTCCATACCCAAAATAATATCAAAATCATACATGTCCAACGGAAGCAAATTAGCGGAATAAATCTTATCGTCAAAACAGATGGGAAAATTCAGATATTCATGATCAATAATCACAAAATTCTTCGTAGGAGTAGAGATAGATAGAGTATGTTTTAATGGTGTTGCAGGTGTATTAATATGTTTGGCAAAAGAAATAGAAATCACCGAATGTGTGGCGCCCGTATCAAATAAAACAAATGTTGTATGATCAAATAAACGAAGAATGCCTGAAACGATACCTGAGGCACTAGCAGCCTGATGCCTGGTCAAAGCACCCCTGGTAGCCTGCTGACGATCATTCCCATTACCCCTGTTGTTGTTACCCTTGGGACAATCCCTAGCCATATGCCCCTTCTGACTACATATGAAACACGCCCCAAAAGCCATATGACACTGCCTCCCAGGATGGAACTTCCTGCAAGAGTTGCAAGGAGTTGAAGCAGCCTGATCCCCATATCCTCTCTGCCCAGAGGAACCCGAAGCACGGTTATTCTGATGAACTCGATGCTGCTGATCCCGATACTGATAATCGCGCCCCGACCTCTGGTTGCTATAACCCTGCCTATCGGATCCCCGTGTATCGTAGCCCCGACGATCACTACCTCTAGAATCACTTCCCCTATGGTTGTTCCCTTGACCCGATCGCACCCGATCTCCATCATGATTCCTCTTCACGCCCTGCTTAGTCCTCTCCTGCATAATCTCGATGTTGCGAGCAGCATTCGCAACCTGTGCAACATCCTCAAAGTGGGTGTTCACAATCCCCTCCAAAATATCGTTCTTCAGTGCCCACTTGAACTTCTTAGCCTGCTCAACCTGTGTCCCTGCCTTGGGCCCCAGAAAACCAGCTAAACGCAAGAATCTCTTCATAAACTCATTACTGTTCTCCCTGTCAAACTGATAGATAGTATGGTACTCCCTCTCAAACATAGTCTGAGTAGTCTGATGATCAGTGCGAAGTTTTGTTTCAGCTTTAGTTAATCGTTGAATACAATTAGCTTTTTCTTCTTTAAGGTTTGAAACTTCGGTTTCAAGATTCTTTTTGGTTTTTTCAAAACTGGAAATATTTCTTTTGAAGTGAAAATTTTCATTTTGTAAATCTTGAATTTGCCTTTTAAGCACTAATGGTCTCTCAGACTTCTCTTCGTATAACATGTCCTTGATTTTCTTTTCTAAAGAAGCACTTTTGTCTTTTTCATTTACAACCAATCAAATGCTTCAAAGTGGGTGAGAATGAATTTTTATTGGTTAACATTGTAAGGAGCCCACTTTTCTTAAACATTGTGAAATATGAAAGTGGATATATAATTTAGGACGGAGGGAGTATAAGGTTTGGTACATAGGGGTATTTTAGTCATTTCAATTTGACCAAACGACACTTGTCAAAATATGGTGGAGTTGACCAAAATTTCAATCGCCTTGAGCTCTTTTGAACTTTTGCACAAAGAGCGATCGAACCCTTTCGGGCATTTTCCTTTGTTTTAATTGTTTGATACTTTTATTAGTTACTTGTTTTCCAAGTTTCTTATTTTCATATCTTGATTTTACCAGACTATAAAAAAATCTAGTTATTTCCATATTATTAATTTAATTGAAATCTAACTAAAATATCACTAACATGAAAACTAAAATTCCAAAGGCCAAACTTCATATCAAAAGGCATAGAAATGACAAAGAACAATGATAACATTTTAGGCATTTATCAAGAACATAGACCCCAACTTATGAACATTTCAATTAATCCGACATTAGCGATTCAACAAAAACAACTAATGAATCAAATTAACCCATGATATAAAAATCATAATTACCAATATCAAGTTATCATTTCCTTTTTCAAGAACCCATTTTGGGTCTCCATAAGCCGAGACAAATAATTCACCAATATTATTTTTAAGACAAAATTAACACATAATCATATTAGTAACATGGTAACCAAACATAATACATTCAACCTAAGCTCTTGATGCCACTAATGGGTTTTAAGTACAACAATTAAACATGTGTATATTAGAATTTTCGACACACGTTAACCAACAATTAATCATGTACAATCGAATAGTGCGAGGTGAAGCAATTAAAACAATAATCATACACATATTAGGATCTTAATGTATTATGTAAATCAACAATACTCATGATCATCATATTAACATGTTAATATTAATTACAACATAATAAATATTAACAATAATCATACACATATTAGGATCTTAATGTATTATGTAAATCAACGATAGTCATGATCATCATATTAACATGTTAATATTAATTACAACATAATCTTTTATATAATAAAGGAATTACATCATTTCGGAGTGATTTTGCAAAACCCTTCTTACTGAAAAAAAATGGACCAATACGTGAGCTCAATTTTGACATGTGACGAAATCGAGCAACGTGATTGACCAATAAAAAGTCAAAATTGAGTTCCTATTTGGTCAATATTCATCAATTTTCGTCTATGGAGAAAAAGCCTCATAAAAACATATGTGTCCAAAATCTAAAAACTAAACTTGAAAAAGGCGGACATAATTTTACAAACTTTGGGGCCAAGTATGAAAATTAAAGCAAAGACATCACTTATTGTTTTCACTTTCCCACTTTCAAAGATACACACATAGAAAATCAGTAACCCACCAAACAAAAAACCACCATCGAAAACATCATATCTTGTTGCCTAAAAACATCTACACCATGGTGGTATAAATTTAAAACTAAGACAGCACACATGCCAGTGAAGAAGATGCCTCACGTCTTGAATCCCATTACAATCGATCTCTTTCATGGGACATTAAAACCCTAAATCAATGCATTCAACCTCTTATTGAAGAAAAGTACAGAGGTAATTTTTTCTTTATCTCACAAAACTTAAATTCTCATCATATTAAGTGATACCCACATGCTAATCTAAAGGTAATTTATTTTTTGTGATAATGATTTTTCTATTCAGTCACCTTTGAACCCACTTTGATCTTGATAGGTTATTACTTTTTACAATATGACCCATGTGAATAAGTTGTGATTTTGATGATGTTTGTAGTTTGATTTGTTTATTCGGCTCTTTTTTTAGTGCATATTTAACTAAAATTGGGGCTTTTTAGTGGGTATAACTATATATCTACTAATTTATGTAAAGGTGCATGAGCTATAAGCCTATAAGTTTAACGCCTACTAAAACAAAAGCAACACGTGGTAAAAAATCGGAGATCCTATATTTTCTACACGAGCAATTGGCATAGTTGGTATACGAACAGTGAGGTCAATGAAAACCATTATATAACTTAAGTTTTATACATTCTTATTGCGTTTTAACTGGCAATTGTGTTTTCAGTTTGGTTACTTTAGTGCTGGAATACAATAAAAATAACTGCTGAGTATATATTGTATTTATCTATAAGATAAGTATTAATAATATTATTTAAATGTCTTATGCATATCTTTTTATATGATTATACATAAACTTGGACGAACCCAAAGTCTATTAATACTAAAATGAATCAACAGTTTCTTCATGATCATAATTCTTTTCCGTCATGATTTTAGGGGTGTTTGGATTACGTTAGTTATAACTTTCTAGGGATTTATTGATTTTTGAATATGTATTACGCTGGTCCAGTCAATCAAATACATATTACCCGTGCGTGCCTTGGTTCGGTAAGCCTGCTGTACAACTTTTTAATCAATAACTTCACTAGAATTCCATATTTTTTGTTTGAGAATGTTGATTCGCCAGTTAACATAGTCGTTAATTATAATATCAATAAAGTGGGTATAGATTCGGATAAACGGATATGGGTATCGGTACGGGCAAGGTTGCAAAAATCGTGAATCGGTAGTCGGGCAGTCGACCACCTTGTAGTTTGTAATCAGTCTAGGCGGGATTAATCGGTGATTAATCGGATTGGCATTTTTGGCAAATTTTGGGTATTTCCGCCAAGTTGTGTATTTCTGGCAAATTTTATGTATTTCCGGCAAGATTTTTTCTAAAAAACAACTTGTGATAGATTTAAACATTTACTATAAGTGATCAAAATAAGTTTTCGGTGAGTTTTGGGTACTTCCGGCAAGATTTGTAGGTTTCCGGCAAGATTGACCGCCGTTGACCATGGTTGACCTATTGTGTGACCCAGTTACATAAATCGGCAAGGTAGGCGGCCCTGTAGCGCCTAGGCGGCGATTAATCGGCCTTGTAGACCTTTTTTTGCAACATTGGGTACGGGTAATCGGGCGGGTATTACCAAAACCCGTCACCGAACCCGTACCCGGCTAATTTTTTTTATCAATACCCAAACCCGCATCCAAACCCGCCAACCCGCCCTCGAACGCGACCCAACCGGTTCGGGTTTCGGTTTTCCCCGTCGGGTTCGGGTGTTTTTGCGATCCCTAGTTCAGAGCACTTTATTAGTCCGAAATAAACTTTATTTTTGTCTTATTAACATACCTCACAACCCTTTGCTCCATTCCCCATAACAAACCTCAAAACACCATCGCAAGACCTGTAGAAAGTTGAATGTATTATCGGTCAACAGTATTAACAAACCTCAAAACACCATCGCAAGACCTGTAGAAGGTAGAGAATAATCATCAATCATTTGTATTTCAATTTGAGTCCTCTCCATAGATACTAGTTGATTTCATTGGAGTCCTTTGTTCAGATTCCGCATTGTAACTTCAATAAATCATATCAATACTACCTTCTCACATCCTTAACTACGTGGGTTCTAACACATTTCTTTATATGGATTTAAAATTCAAAAACCTTGACGTGCTTGGCATTGGATTTCTAAAAAGGTAGATACATATCAAATACGCTCTTAAATAAAAAGAATAAATACCAAAAAATTATTATTTATGATGTCATAAACCTTGTTTTAATAGATTAATAGATTAAGGACGGTAATTGGAGTGTGAATATAAGATTGTTCTATAGACATCAAGAAGTTTTGATCCATACCCGAATGTATTAACGTGCATCCAACCAGCCGTTATTGCTATCCATTTTTTGTCGGTTATAAATATATAGTTGTAAAACTATAGAACTTGGTGTAAGAAAATGATTAAAGGTTTCCATGTGGCTCAGCTACTTTTTGGGATTTGATTTGTAGTATTTGCTTCTGCTACCATTATGCATTTTTTAGTTGTAATATTTTGTTTTCTTGATTTATAGAGTAGCTATTCAAGCTAATTTATAATAAGCGAACATTATATTTCTGCAGGCCGCTCCATCATTCCCCAGTTCATTTCCACACTTGTTTCCTGGCCATGATGAACTCCGCTGCTTAGTTCCATGTGCAATTGATCAGGTTGGAGTTATATGTTATTTGATTATATGCATGTACTATATGGTCTTTTTATATGTAGTTATCTCGGTTAAATTTCAAATATCGTTCTAGAATATTACAGATTTGCGTTCTTGTGGCCTGTGTTTAAAAAAGCGCGCCTGATGCGTGATGCGTTGCGATGCGAGGCTCTGTTGCATCAGACACCCTGATGCGTTGCATTTACGGGATGCGGCGCATCACCTGATGCGCATCACCTGATGCGCATCACCTGATGCGCATCACCTGATGCGCATCACCTGATGCGCATCACCTGATGCGCATCACCTGATGCGCATCACCTGATGCGCATCACCTGATGCGCATCACCTGATGCGCATCACCTGATGCGCGCATCACCTGATAACGTAATGGGCCTACTTCTAATGGGCTGTACTTTTAGATAATGGTCCAATTTCACATACAACTAACAAAAATATACAGATTTTGACCTAACTCATTCCCCCCAATAATTGAGCACCTTCCTCTTAATTTCTTCATCTGCTACTACTTTCTTCATCTCTATCTTCATCAATCGGTTCTTCAATTTCTTCTTTCTACACTTTTAATTTCTACTTTCTAAACTCTTATTTTCTTCTTTCTAAACTTTCTTTATCTATAATCTTCTTGTCATTTATGATTAATATCATCAAAATTACAATTCTAAAATTCTAACCTTAATTTTAGAATGGATGCTGGAAATGTTTCGGGTTCAACCAACCTCAACCCCAACCCCAACCCCTCTTGTGCATCAACTGAATCTAAGGACATAGCTCACCAATTTGCAGTCCTAAGATCCTAAAAATAGAAACAACTTTACTTGTAACTTCTGTGGTAAAGTAACTAAGGGAGGAGCATTTCGGTTAAAGGGACATTTGGCTGGAGGTATGCGTGGTGTTAGTGACTGCCCTAGAGTTCCTGATCATGTTAAAATACAAGTTGAATTGTACATGAAAAACAAACAATCTTTGAAAGATAATAGTTGTATGCGTCGTGTGATGGATGAAGTCGATGAATATGATGAAGAGGAGGATGATGATTGTATTGTCACATCCACCATGAAGAGGGGAAGTGGCTCGGGACAGGGAGGTAGCAAATGTGCTCCTAAAAAGCCAAGACATAAGGGTCCATTGAATATGTACTTCGCTAGTAAACCACAAGGCGTAAAAGGAGGAGGAAGACAACAAACGATAAATGAGGTGTGTAAAAAGGAGTTAAGGAACAATGCTTGTAAAGAGATAGCTAGGTGGTTTTATGATGCAGGGGTTCCTTTCAATGCAGCTAGCTATGATAGCTTTCATATTGCAATGGAAGCGGTTGCTCAATTTGGCCCGGGGTTTAAACCACCTAGCATGTATGAGCTTAGAGTTCCTTTACTCAAGAAAGAAGTGGAAGAAACCGAAGAAAATATAAAGAATTACAAGAAGGAATGGGCTGTCAAAGGTGGTTCTATACTATCTGATGGATGGCTTGACTCTATTGTTCAAAAAGATATTGTGAACTTTTTGGTAAACTCTCCAAAAGGTTACGTGTTTATAAGATCTATGGATGTCTCAGAAGTTACAAAAGATGCTAACACATTGTTTAAAATGCTTGAAGATATGGTGGATGAAGTAGGAGAGGAGAATGTGATTCAAGTTGTAACAGATAATGCTTCAAACTATGTTAAGGCTGGTAAGTTGCTGGAAGCTACGAGACCACATTTATATTGGACTCCGTGTGCGGCTCACTGCATTGACCTTATGTTGGAGGATATAGGAAAGCTTGAAAGGGTTAAGTCTTGTTTGAAAAAGGCGATGTTCATGAATGGTTATATATATAACCATGTTGGAGTTGTTAACATGATGAGAAGGTTCACAAATCAAAGAAACTTGCATAGACTTGCAATTACTAGATTTGCAACATCTTTCATCACTTGCACAACTACACAAGCAAAGAAACAATTTGCAAAGGATGATCACATCTGATGATTGGGTTAATAACAAATGGTCAAAGGACACGGCGGGAAAGGAAATGGTGAGAACTATTCTAAATGATAAGTTTTGGAGAAATGTTGCATATGCTCTTAAGTTAACGGGACCTCTTGTGAAGGTTCTTAGAATCGTTGATGGGGATAAAAAGCCTGCCATGGGATATATTTATGAGGCCATGGATAGGCTTAAAGAGACCATTAGCGCTTCTTTTGCAAATAAAGAAGTGCATTATAAGAAAGTGTTTGAGATTATTGACCAAAGGTGGGATTTCCAACTCCACAGGCCCTTGCATGCGGCTGGTCATTTCTTAAATCCTCAATGGTTTTATGATGAGTCAAAAAAAGTAGACTGTGAAGAGATAAGGACCGGTTCAAGTGCTTGCATCTGTAGATTGGTTCCGGATTTAAGAATTCAAGATGCTATCGCGGACGAGTTGACTTTATACCAGAAAGAAGCAAGGATGTTTGGAGATCCCATGGCAATACGACACAGGAGTACAAAAGCTCCAGCAGACTGGTGGGTTGCATATGGATCATCAGCTCCAAACTTACAAAAGTTTGTTGTTCGTGTTTTGAGCCTCACGTGTAGTGCTACGGAGAAACTGGAGTGTTTTTCAACACATTCATACCAAGAAAAGAAACAGATTGGCACAAGATCGATTAAATGACATGGTGTATGTCAAATATAATCGTGCTTTGGATCGTCGATACAAAAGAATTGACACGAACGATCCTATTCTTTTGAAAGATATTGATGAAAGTAATGAATGGCTGATGGGGCATATGGATGGTGAAGAACAACCTGCTACTAATTTTATATATGCTGATGATGATTTAACATGTGCTGCTGTTGATATAGCTTCTGGGGCATCTGAGCCGGCTTATCCTACTAGAGCTACGACATCTAGAGGTAGCGCACATGGTTCATCGGGGAAAGGGGTTGCTCACACCTCCACCTCTAGTTCTAAAGCATATCAAGGGCTGATAGATGAAGATTATGAAGAGGATATTAGACTTTCTGAAGATGATGGGGTCAATGAGGAGCTTGGGATTGATGTTGATGATGACGAGGATGATGAATATGACTTCTAGTTTAGTCTTAGAGGAGTTAGAGACACAAACCTTTCCATGGATGCTTTTGCTTTGCTTTTAATTATTAAAAAATGATGACTTTTGATCTTAGTTTTTGACTATCTATGTATTTTAGCGATATAGAATCGTGAACAATGAAAATGCATGCTATCTTTTAATATTAGATGTGGTATTAATGTGTTTTGTGCACTATATATAATTTACAAGTTTTTTTTATAAAATGTCGCCTCGGGTACGTGATGCGCGCGCTTTCGCCAATCTCAAATTTAATTGCAATCTAAGGGTTCAGCATAAATCTCGGCCAATCTCGCCGAGAATATCGGCTCCGAGATTTGGAACCGATATTTTCCCAAGCTCCGAGATCTGAGATCTCGCCGAGATTAACTAGGCTTCATATTCATCATCGAGTAAATGTTTTTGTCATAGAGGCGATGTGCTTAGTGTTTAATATGAGAGAAACTAAGAAAACAGTTGCATAAATTGGATAATAGAAATGCTTATAACTAAATAAGAAAATGTATGAGTTTTAGGAACTTCTTTCTTTGTTTCATGCTTGGCTGTTGTTTTTCTGCGACCATGTGAAAAGATGTGATTGCAAAATATTCTCTTTTATTTACCCACCTTTTCTCATTCGATTTATGTGCTGCTAGTGTCTCTAATATCAGTTCGGTAATTGCTTCAGGATCCATATTTCAGGATGACACGAGATGTTGCTCCACGGTTAGGGTATAACAAGCCGGCGCTAATTGAATCCTTATTCTTTCCAGCCCTTCAGGTAATGTATATGCGCTGATAATTGTGTTTTTTACTTCATCTACATTTAGTTCATATTGTAGCTGATTTAGATTTGCAAATTCTTTGCATTTATAGATGTTCTGAGCTTCTGTTCTGCTTTTAACTGCATTTGTCTATAGACGTTTATTTATTTGGTAAATATTGCAGGGAGAGACAGGCAAAATGTCTGCCAGTGATGCCAATTCTGCAATATACGTGACAGACTCCGAAAAAGACATAAAGGACAAGGTTTTTTAAGTTGCTTTTGTATTTCCGTGTACTTTAACTTCCATTGTGCTAAAGGTTTGCTCAAGCTATATATTATGGAATGTCAATGTCAAATGTTTTTAAGGGGTCATTTGATACTTTAGCATCTGCATACAGTTAGAATGTCTCTATTTTATCTCTTCTGTTTACTTTCTGGTGTAATGGTAAGGTGATAAAATAAATGTGCTGTACAGGTAGACAGATACGCTTTCTTGGGAGGACAAGATTCTATTGAGAATTATATGAAGTATGGTGCCAATCTTGAGGTACATCAACGGTTTCTAGCTAAAACTAGTGCTGAGATTATACTCCTTTACTCTTAAAAATTTTAAATAGCTACTTTGGGATGATCATGAATCATTGTAACATGTCATTCTTTTATGAAGTTGTAAATAGCTACTATTGTCATTGTAATTACTTGACATTATTTTTCTACCCGTTTTATTTTTTAGCAAAGTTGTAAATCTTACCCATTTGACCCGCTAGCAATAAAAATAAAACTGCTGTTTTCACATTAATTGGGTATCGTTTCGCTTTGAATCTTATCCCTTTTAAATATTGACTTAAACTGCAAAGTGAAAGGCCGTGATTTAAGTCGTTCAACCCATTATATTATTTTTTAGTTTTTCTATTTGTACTTTTTCTTGACACCTACAGTTCACTTTCTTTAAACAAGTGCAAAGTTGAGATTCTTTTGTGAATTATTAAAATAACAAACTCCATTTTGACTTATTTTTTGGATGTTTTGCAGGTGGATATACCCTTCAAATACCTTAGTTTCTTTTGGAGGATGATGAGGAACTTGAACGTATTAGGAAGGTAAGAACTGTTAAAACTGATACCTTAAAAATGCTCTAAAGATGCAAATTCTGTCGGTCTAATCTTGCAGAAGTATAACGCTCCTTTATATACCTTTTTAGGAATATGGTTCGGGACACATGCTTACAGGTGAAATAAAGAAGAGATTAGTTGAAGTTTTATCAGAATTGGTGGAAAGACACCGAGCAGCTAGGGTATTGGTGACTGATGAGGTATTTACATGTGAAATCATTTCACTTTATATGAACTGGTCTTACAACACTCCATGTCATATACCTGATTTACTATGCCTTTTTTTCAAGAGCTAGTTTTTCTTTGACATTCTTATGGGATCATTTTGAAAACAGTAAGTTAGTTTGAATATTGGGCGGACTTTTTAGATGTCGGTTTTTAAAATGACCTTGAATAATGAATTTATACAATTAACTTGATAAAAACATGTAGAACGTGCATGAACTCCTTAAAGTTGTAATAATCACTGTTGCCGGTAGTGATTGTTTGCAAATTGATACGGTATGAAAATATTAATTATAGTCGAAACAAGGGTGTAAGGAATCTACTCTTCTTTTTCAAACTTGTTTTCTGAATACTTAGAGCAGCGTATTATATAACTTTCTAATAATGTTCAGATAATTATAAGCATATTATATAACTCTCTAATAATGTTTAGATAATTATAAGCAGAAGCAGGTTTCCTAAACCCCATTGCTACTGATAGAAGCAAAACTATGAAACGCCACCTTAGCTAAATTTGGAAAATTTTGTTGTAATATTACACAAACAAAATTCCGGCCAATATTTATATTCATCAAACACAAGTGCATGCTATTTTCGTAGAATGGATATATAGCCTGCTGACATTACCAAATTACTCAATGTTTTTGATGCAGATGGTTGATGCATTCATGGCAGTAAGGCCACTTCCTAATATGTTTAAATGACGGCAAGTTGATGGCGTCACAACATAAGCTGGCGCCGTCGCACCCTCTTTTCTATATAAATTACTGCTTTGTTTTCATAATTCGTGTGGAACTTGTGTGGAACTTTTCATAAACAAACCCTAACCATTTATTTTTTTTTATCATAAACCAAGTGTGTGATAATGAACTAGTTTTCTAATCTTTGTTTTAATTGCTTCCGCTTGCGCTACTCTATTATACATGATTAATTGTTGGTTACTGCGTCGAAAATTTTAATATACACATGCTTAATTGTACTTGAAACCCATGTTACTAATATGATTATGAGTTGATTTTGTCTTAAAAGTAATTTTGGTGAATTATCTAGTGTGCTCACATTGAGTATCGGCTTATGGAGACACAAAATGGGTTCTTGAAAAAAAAAAAAAATTATAACTTGATATTGGTAATTATGATCTTAATAACATTTGTTAATTTGATTCATAAGTTGTTTTTGTTGAATCACTAAAGTCGGATTAATTAAAATGCTCATAAGTTGGGGCTCTATGTTCTTGATAAATGCCTAAAATGTTATCATTGTTCTTGTTCTTGTCATTTCTATGCCAATCTATCCCAAATTTTGCCATGAAATTTTAGTTTTCATGTTAGTTATATTTTAGTTAGAAGTCAATTAAAATTAAAATTAATAATATGGAATTGGTAAATTAGTTAAATGTTTTTTATGACAATTAATGTGTTGTTTGAAGTATGATTCTTGTAATGAACGTGAATCTTAAACCGTGTGTTGCGGCGGAGTGTTTGTATAAGATAGTATTGTATGTGTTGAAAGAGTATTTTTTTTTTTTTTTTTTTTTTTTTTTTTTTTTTTTTTTTAATTTTTTTTATTATTTTTTATTTATATTTAAAAAAAAAAAAAATTAGATAAGCTTTCATGTGTCAACTATACTTTTCGCAATAACATCTCGGCCACAAGACATTCAGCTTCACTTTGAAAGTCTCTGATTGTTTGCAAAATGCAATTTTGTAGCATTTTTTAACATAACCAATGTGCACAAATTAATCTTGATTATAACCAAAGCAAATAAAAAATATATACTAAATATAAGCAAGCACGGACCATAAATATGTAAATACAATGCCGCATTTATACATGACCCAAAACCTAGATTCATGACTTGATCTGATGACCACTATAATGATCAAGTATCAGAAAAAGCAAATTTAAGTATGGATTTCCGATGAGTAACTTTAAAATTGTCATTAGTCCATTTATTCTTTGCATTTCTTCATTGCTTAAGTTTTTATACTATTGTAGCAAATGCGTTGCTGGGGATGAATGAGCATAACGCAAAGGAGAGATATGTAGAATCCATGTTTGGAACTTTAGTTAAAAGCACAAATTTTACTTATCTCCCACTTGCGTTATGCTCATTCATCTCCAGCAAAGCGGTTGCAACAACATTGTTTCCATCTAATATGTTAAAAAAAAGGCCAATTATTAAGTAAAAGACCGTCCAGACATTTAGTGAATGCAAACTAACATGGGATATTTAACCTTTACCATTTCATTCCTCAATTGCCATGATGGCTTATCTTTCTTCTGTTGAATCTTCAACAATGCGGTTGGTATATCATTGTATCCACCTTGTTAATACAAATAATGTCAAAAACGTTATTTGCATTATTCAGTCTTCATACGTTTTGATAATCACAAAATATAAAAACATGTTACGTAAAGTTACTGTTAATAAGTTTTTATTCGAGGAAACTCGTTTCTTCCACGTATCTACTACAACGTCACTTCAGGTATGAACAAACTTCATACCGACATTAGTAGAGTGATCAAAGATTTTATTTTCTCTTAAACTTACATTTTTATGTATGACAAAACATTTTTCACAAAAGTATTTTTGTGGTTTTAAAGAAATATTTTATTAGGAAAATAAATTCAAATGTTCCAACAGCTATATTTCCCCCCAAAACAGATAAGTTTTCACCAGATAAACTTTCACCACGTCAGGACAAAAAGAGGAGCGTTTGTCGGGACGGTCCTTTAAATGGACTGACGGTCCCTTAGTGATAAAGGACCGTCACATGTTTAAGGGACCGTCACCTCCTCTCCTGGCGTGTATAAATACTGAACTGTTCCTTCTCAGAAAAATAATCCCTCTTAGCACAAAAACAGTCTGTTCTTTCTTTCTCCCTTCTTTGATCACTATAACATGTCAGTATATGTTTATAAGTGATTTCCTCTTCCTCTATATTAAAGTGCAAGAGAAGAACTCTCGAAGTAGTGAAGAATCGAGATGTTATAAGAGTCCACACACAAACGTAACAAGTGTTACGATTCTATTCTTCCTCCTATTTTCTCTTTGTAAATATTGTAAATATTTCCGACTTGTGTGTGAGTCGAGGATGGATGTGTTAGAGTGAACTTGGACGAAGGTGAAGATCCAAGTAGTGTTGTAACTAGAATAGGTCTTGTATTTGTTGTATGGTGTGTGGTGAAGACTAGAACATAGTGGAGTTCTAGTGTGTAACTTAGGACTTAGTGAAGTCGGTGTGTGAAGACTTGAATCGGGAAGGATTCAAGTGGTCGTGTGTGTGAAGACTTGAATCGGGAAAGGATTCAAGTGGTCATTAGTGTGAAGGCTTGAATCGGGAAGGATTCAAGTGCTCGTTTGTGTGAAGGCTTGGATTGTGTGTAGATCCAAGTAGGACAAGTGCGCTTGTTCGTATGGCCACGTGGGCCTTGGAGTAGATTGGTTCTAGCTACGATTAGAACTCGACATTCTGCTTAGTGTCGGTAAACTTGGTGTAAGCTTGTGTACGGATTGCTCCGCCTGAAGGAGTGTGTTGATATAGTGATTGATAACTCTCGAGTGTGGTACTCGGGGAGTGGAGTAGGACGAAGAGTGAGCTTCGTGCCGAACCACTATAAATCTCGGCGTCTCTTTGGTTGTGTTCTTTCTTTTACTCTTTACTTTACTTGCATGTTTACATTCATTGTTAGCTTAAGAGATATCACATAACTAGTAAAATTCAACAAGTTTGTAAAAGAAACTTAACCGAACCTAAAAGCGGAGAAATATTTTTACAAGCATTAACAAACGGTGAAACTATTCAACCCCCTTCTAGTTTCTACAATTGGTATCAGAGCCAGTTTATCAAGATCTTTAGATCTTTAGAGTATACTGTATTTTAAAACTTGAATCGATCTATGGAGTTTGAAAGATATCTAGAAGGGTGTTCTTTGAATGAACCACCATTTTTCGAAAATGATAATTTTGTAAATTGGAAAAATGAATTTGAAAGTTATGTGAAATCAATAGATCATGATCTTTGGCATGTCATTTCAATTGGCGATTTTCAACCAATGAAAACAAATTTCGAAAATCAAAATTTCATAAGAAAGTTTTGTAAAAATATTGAAGCAAAAATATTGATTTATAAAGCTTTGCCGAAAATTGAATATGATAGAATAATTTTATGTCAAACGGAAAATGACATGTGGAAAAATATTTTAAACTTTCATCAAGGAAATGTTCAAGCCAAAGATGATGAAAATAAGTTATTAGAAAAACATTTAGTTGAAGTAGATGCATGTACTACTAGTTCAAATGTTTTTGATGTAGGTAATGTCGCCAACAAGGATCATATAAGCAACCTAGAAAGTATACTAATCTACGAGTCTTGGAGTGTTACCGATGGAGAAGACAACATGCACCTTGAATGTGAAACTAGTCAAAAGGTTGATTCTTCAAGTGAGGTACATTCTAAAATTGAACATTTTTGTTATGATCCTTTCATTCTAGAATTTTCAAAAATAGATAATGAACTTAAGAATATATGCAACATAAGTAGAAAATCATTTTTAGAAAATGAAACATTGAGATCATACGACAGTAATCTTGAAAAAGAAGTCATCTTAGAAGATAAAATGTCTAGACTTGAAAGTGGTATAGAAATTGATCTAGAATGTAAGATGTGTCAAGATTATAAAAATGAGATTAGGAAAGCTAGTGAAATGGCTAATACACTTGCTAAATTCAAAAAGAGCTCTAAGTTTCTTAAAAATTTACTAAGTATTAAAAAGACATTTGGAGATAGAACGGGCTTAGGCTATGATTCATATGGGTGCTCAACTAGCAAGTCAAAACAAATAAAATTTGTTAAACCACTTAGACAAATATAAAATTGATTGTTTTGAAAAAGACAATAAACATCACTAGTGATAATTGTCTAAGCAGTAGGAATAAAATGTAATGAAACATTTTTATCCCTTGGCGATATCCTCACAAATTGCATATAAATGCAATGGATGTCTCGGACTAACCATCTCGGACCCATGAGAAATTAGGTACCAAGCTTGCTTGCTAGTTATGTCTTTAGATATATATAAAGGAAGCCTCTTGAAGACACAAGTTTACATCCATGATCTCGCAATGAACATTAAGACCCCTTAATAATTAATGAGTCTTGCATCACGTACAACACATTCTACGGTAATGTGTAATTTAAGGATAACTAGAGGCCAAGGTACGTTTTCTTGCAATCTTGACTTTCATGTTTGCTATATGACAATTTGCTATATGCTTACGTGTGTATGTGATTGATTGCTATATGCTTGCATGCTAGATAGTATATGTGTGCTAATATTTTCTATATGATTCTATACAATTAGACGATATGTCTAAATGCTTATCCCTCTTTGGATTCAAGCAAAATATTTGAAAAATAATGGTCTTACCACAACCATTATTAATATCGACTTTTGCGTCAATCAATCACTATAGATGATGCACACTTTTGTTGCTCTCTACATCCTTACTCTACTTCTCATCTATAACTCTTCTTGGCATTTGCATGATTGAATTCTAGCCTCCTCGATGCAAGTCTCATATTTGAATCTCATCACATTCACGAGTCTTCTCTACTTCTTCTGTTTCGACTCTAATTCCACTCCTTATTCAAGCGTATCGAGTCTCTTCTATTTCTTCTGTCTCGATTCTATTCCATACCCATTCCTTAGCCTACTCGTGCGTATTGAGTCTACTCCGTGTCTAAAAATACAAGAGTCATACTTTAAAACGGCCCTAAACTAAAAATTCTTCTTAAAGACCAAAAACCAAAAATTGTCTAAACCCACAAACTTACTGCCGATGGTCCCTGACCGAATGGCGGTCCCTTATCGATAAGGGACCGTCTGGGCTTTTGTATCAGAAACACGTTTTCTTCATTTTAATCTCAGTAAAACAAATCAAACATCTCTTTTGGAAAAACAATGGCGAAAAACTTACCTACACCTCCAAATAATTAATCTCACCAATCAAACACTAATCAAAGGCTTACAATCCAAGATTATCAACAAATCAAGCATACCCATCATCAATTGTAAGTCGATTTAATCTAATTCTAATTTATTTCTTGATTAGGGTTCATAAGTGCATAAAATTTAAATTGGGGATTTTCAATTTTTCATGAAGTTAATTACAATCGACATTAAAAGTAAACAATGTACTTCCATTAATACTTATATAAACACAAGAATCAATAAGAGAAATGTGATTTGAAATATGTCCAAAAACTATGATAATCCTTTGGAAAGTACTATTTATGGAAATTTATGAAATTGGAAACCTTCTAAATAAGGGAACTTACTAAAAATAGAAAGTCTTCTAAGATGCTTAAGCTACTTAAAGTGGAAAGTTACCTAAAATAGAAAGCTGCTAAATTTGGAAAGTTTCTAAATATGGAAAGATAACTAAAAGAGGTAACTTAAGTGATGTGAACTCTTCTTGATTCGTATCCATTCTCTTCTAGGTTCGGTGAAGCGGGAATGACCGTTCTCCTTTCGTTTGATCTCGGTTTGTTTCGCCTTGGCTAAGGTACAAATATTCCGTACTCTTTCAGTAAGAGTGCACACTTTCTCTCTTTTGACTTTGTCTTTGACTTGATTATCGTGTTATGACTTCCGTTTGGTCTTGGTTATGATCCTTCGTACTGGGCTCTATGATTGATGTGTTTCACTGGTAATTGTGATCCTATTGTTATTCGTTTGAACTCTTATGATCCGTTCGATAAACTTTTGTGACCTTAATCTTTGGACCTTTGTGAGACCTTGGATATTCTTTGGGATCCTGTAACGGGAGATGAAACCCTTGTGAGACTTTGAATGCTCTTTTGGGATATTATAACGGGAGGTGAAATTTCTTTTCTTAATTATGACATGGGAACATTTGAAGGGGTAACTATTTACAACGACACTTTTAATATGATTGTAAGACCACTTTTATATGAGATTTTAAAATTGCATAAATACACTTTTGAAGAATATGTTTCGAAAACCTTTATTAAAGATCACTTTTGTAAATGTCATCTTTTGGAAGATCCTTGCTAAATGAACCTTTGTTATAAATCTTTTTGAATGGGATTGTACTACGAACCTTTTTAAACAAGTGATGGGAACCTGCTAAAATGAACGTTTGTTTTAAACTCTCATTATGACCCTTTGATATTGAACTATGGGACATCTTTGATTGATCCTTTGATATTGAACCTTTGATACTGATCCTTTAATACTGAACCTTGGATAGTGATCCTTTGATATTGAACCTTTGACTTTGAACCTTTGAGTATGACTTGGCACTTACATTTGATTGAACCTTGACTACTTGACCCGTCAGTATTTACCCAGGTATTACTTGTTGTGGAGTAGCCACAACCATAGCATTGATGCACCAATGTTATGTACTCTAGTGGGGCTGGAGAGATGTCCCCCACCGTCCCTGATTTGATATCTACTGATGCTATGATTATGATTTGTTTGCAGGGGCATATGGATGCATCCTAGTTTTGTTTGTTTGATATTTGTTTGGGCTACGGCCATTACGATGACGACATGGATTGGGCTACATATATATTTGTTTGGTGACTGGGCATGCGTGCATGCAGCCCCTCACATTTTGGGAGTTACCTACTCTACCCATTTGAGGACACCCCTCTTACTACATTTGGTATTACTTTTGACGTTTTACGTATAATTAATTTTAATTAAAACGTTAACGCGCGAACAATAAATGTGACTAACACGTCCGACAATCCCCACGATGGTCCCGACATATTTTTATACTCATTTTAACATCACAAAGTTTATAAAATTCAATTACCCGGTATTTTGAGAATTTATTTATTTTATATCGTACGTTTTATATAATTACGACGGTTTTCGTAAAAACTAAACAATAATTGTCCAAACACTCAATACTTGTACCCAACATATTTTTACAATTTTTATGAGTTTATTAAGTCCCGGTTAACTCCGTAAAATTTTATTTCTAGCAAACACGGTACCCGATTACACCTAAAACTAATTAAATAACACAATTATACATAATAATCATCACAAATCATCCACCAAAGAGGCCCCCCTTCCCCCCCTTGTTTTGGTGCCGCCTAGCCCCCCCCCCCCCCCCTAAAGCCCCAAAATGTGCAAGACTTCTCATCACATTTAATACCTACCTAATTGTTGTGTTATATACATAATATCTCATTTTATTTTCACAAAAATCTCACACATATTCAAGTAACTAGCAAGAACTTTTCTCTCTTCTTTTTTTCTTCTTGGGTGCTCGGCTTCAACCTCAAACACAAGCAAAGATCACAAATTTTTGAAGCTCTATACATAAACAAGCTCCATTAGTACTCCTTTCTAAGGTTTTGAAATAAAAACCCAAGGTTTTATAGGTTTTCATCTCCATAAACTCACAAATCTTTCAAGTAAGTGTACAAAACTCATTTTTATAATTTTATCAAGTTCTTACAATGTTCATATAATTTTTATGCAAGATCTATATGCATATGTTAGCCTTTACCACTCCATTTATACTTTTTACCACTTTTAAGCCTTAGATGTGTTATCTATTTAGATCCTTGGTAGATTAGCTTGGATGATGATGTTTAGGGACCCATGACACCCTAAGAAGGTGTATGGTAGGATTGAAAATTGTTTGGTTGTAGTTTGGATGGTTTTGGACTAGATACAAACTAAGAAAACACATTTTTGAAACAATAATAAACCTCCTGTCCTTATTTTGAATGCGTGGCAAACTCAGTAGGTTTTGGGTAATTTTGGACCAAAGATTTAGAAAATACATTCCGAGACGAAACTATGGCCGAAAACGGGGATAAAAAACGAGTTTATAACGAAGGAGATATGATTTTTCAAAGTTTAACGACGAAAACTAATTTTCTGAAAATCCTTTGCTGATGAACAGTGTCACGGGCTGTTTTGGGCATAAAACTTGATCTAGCCGTCCCGACTTATCAAAAATATATTAGTATGTAGTCCCACGATTCCGGGGATATAAAGAACGTAGAAAACGAGCTTATAACGAACAAGATACACGCGTTTAAACTTCGATAAATCCTATTATATTTTGACAGCTTTTAATGGAATATATTTTACGTACTAGAAACTATATTTTTCAAGTAACAACCATGGAGAGCCGTCTTTCTTACCCGTTGGAACATGTATGATCAAAGGGTTATTAACGCGACTATTATAAGACATACCAAGGTTTTCAAAACGCCGAGACTAACACAAACGTTTTATACACATTATTACACGACTAGTTTTGACGTAACAAGTTGAACACATTTTTACCAAGTTTTGGAAAACATTACATATCGACGATAACTATTATTTTCAAAGTACGAGTGGTATAGGTTACATATGCATGAACATCCACTACATCATCTAAGTAGATCATATTCATTCATGTTAGGTTGCGGCTAGTGTTCGCGCCTTGTTGTCCCGTTCATCTCATATTCATCGTATTGTTGTATCATCATATCAGGTGAGTCATAGCCCCACTTTACTCTTTAATACTTGTTTTAAACTCTTTGGGGGAGATACATGCTTAAACTATTTGTTATTACTCAAGACGATTTTACTCATATGCTATGCTATACTTTTATACACTTAAACATGATGTGTAGTTTTATTGCGATATATGACTTAATGTGGAAAACTATTCTATACGCTATACTCATTCACCACTGTTTAACTCCTGGATGGAGCCGACGGAGAGGTATTGATAGTACTCTCGGGTTGACACCCCCACCCTTTGCCTACGATTCATGGCCTTGGGTGAATATAATCCAGCTATGAAGCATGCTTGCTTATTCTTGTCGTGAGGTTCAGTAGGCTATTATACATTACATTAAGCATGCATATATCGTATACACATATGTTTTAATCATACTATGCTTTAGCAGTGGGTTGTAAACACACATGTTGCAAGTCTTGTTATGGCCAAGGCTTGGAGCCGAGTGGATTTACTATGCCTTTGCTGTGGAAACATTCTTTGAAACACACGTGACGTGCTTATACTATACTTTAGCAGTGGGTTGTAAACACACAGGTTGCAAGTCTTGTATGGGCGGGATCTGCAACTGAGTGGATTTGCAAGGCCTTTGCTGTGGAAACATTCTTTAAAGGCTTTTTCAACTGTTTTAAAACAAACTCTATGAACTCACCAACCTCGTGTTGACGCTTTAGCATGTATTTTCAGGTTTTAAGCAATGGCACGCTACTGGAGGTTTTGGCAGGGCATGGCATGGTCATAGAAGACTCTGATATTCATATGGGGACCGTTTAAACTATTTTAAGGGCCTAATTCCGCACAACTTTTAACAATGTAAATTCAACATTTTTGTTAAACAATGTTATTCTAAATGATTGAGTTGAAAACCGTTCTTTGCACTTGTGTTGTGATACCAATTGAGTTGCACCCCAGCTACATGTATGCTTCCGCTGGACCCGATTTTGGGGGTGTGACAGATTGGTATCAGAGCCTCGGCTATAGAGAACTGAGTGTTTTTAAAACCTAGACTATAGCTACTTTCACGAAAACTTAATCCTATGACCGCCACGTGCCTGCCTGCCAAGCTGATGCCTCATTTGTGGTTTGTTGCTGACACAATTGATGAGATTTGTATCTCATTATCAGATAGATTATACTCACTTATTCTAGTTGATCACCATAATTGTCTTCACTATTAGTATGCTTACATATCGTACGCGTCTCATCCTTACGCCCCTTCCTTGCATAGTTTCATCATTCGACCTCGAGTTTGGTCATTTACCTTAGTCTTCCAGAATGTCTTTTCATGTGTGAAGGACATAGTATTAGTATAACTAAGCTGAGTATTTCAAAATCCATCGAACCTCGGTGGAATATAGACTGGTCATCTATATTCGACCCAGGATAGTGGGACATAGGCTGACCACCTATATCCGGCTTAGAGATAAATTTTGCAATACTGAGGGTAGTTATAATAAGATTATGTCCAGATTGATTTGATCGGTGTAAGCAGTTCCAAAATCGAGCCAATCTTTCAAAAGACCTTTTCAACGATGTTGAATCCAGACAAATTGACTTTTAGCTCGATTCTAGTGACAGTTCTTGTCTGATGAGTTGCGAAAATCAAGCTAAAAGTTAAAGTCATCACTCAAACCGATTTAGCCTAATCGCATGACAGTTCTTGTCTGATGAGTTGTGCGATTAAGTAAAGATCGGTTACCTAAAGGATTAACCTAAATGAGGTCTTTTGAGGGCTATGCTCGAGTTTGGGAAGGTTTGCCTCATCAAATCTGACCAGGAGAACGTACGTACGTAGAACGAACGAGCTGAACTTCGGGACGAAGTTCCTTTTAGGGTGGGAGACTGTCACAACCCGTAATTTTAGGTCATTTTCCGAACCTCGACGATTCACTATTCATCAGTCACTATTCATCATTTACTATTCACCGATCACTATTCATCATTTTACTATTCATCGTTTTCGGAGTCAATTTGAGATTCTGAGAAGCGTTCGGAAATTTTACTATTCACGTGACACTATTCATTCCCGGAGGGAAATCACTATTCATGTTCATCATTCATAGGGACATTGCATACGGACTAAGAATAGTCTACATATCATCATAATTACATTTTCATACTATTCCACTCGTAGGTTTATCAAATTAACATTTTTATTACTTTTGACGTTTTACGTATAATTAATTTTAATTAAAACGTTAACGCGCGAACAATAAATGTGACTAACACGTCCGACAATCCCCACAATGGTCCCGATATATTTTTACACTCATTTTAACATCACAAAGTTTATAAAATTCAATTACCCGGTATTTTGAGAATTTATTTATTTTATATCGTACGTTTTATATAATTACGACGGTTTTCGTAAAAACTAAACAATAATTGTCCAAACACTCAATACTTGTACCCAACATATTTTTACAATTTTTATGAGTTTATTAAGTCCCGGTTAACTCCGTAAAATTTTATTTCTAGCAAACACGGTACCCGATTACACCTAAAACTAATTAAATAACACAATTATACATAATAATCATCACAAATCATCCACCAAAGAGGCCCCCCTTCCCCCCTTGTTTTGGTGCCGCCTAGCCCCCCCCCCCCCCCCTAAAGCCCCAAAATGTGCAAGACTTCTCATCACATTTAATACCTACCTAATTGTTGTGTTATATACATAATATCTCATTTTATTTTCACAAAAATCTCACAGATATTCAAGTAACTAGCAAGAACTTTTCTCTCTTCTTTTTTTCTTCTTGGGTGCTCGGCTTCAACCTCAAACACAAGCAAAGATCACAAATTTTTGAAGCTCTATACATAAACAAGCTCCATTAGTACTCCTTTCTAAGGTTTTGAAATAAAAACCCAAGGTTTTATAGGTTTTCATCTCCATAAACTCACAAATCTTTCAAGTAAGTGTACAAAACTCATTTTTATAATTTTATCAAGTTCTTACAATGTTCATATAATTTTTATACAAGATCTATATGCATATGTTAGCCTTTACCACTCCATTTATACTTTTTACCACTTTTAAGCCTTAGATGTGTTATCTATTTAGATCCTTGGTAGATTAGCTTGGATGATGATGTTTAGGGACCCATGACACCCTAAGAAGGTGTATGGTAGGATTGAAAATTGTTTGGTTGTAGTTTGGATGGTTTTGGACTAGATACAAACTAAGAAAACACATTTTTGAAACAATAATAAACCTCCTGTCCTTATTTTGAATGCGTGGCAAACTCAGTAGGTTTTGGGTAATTTTGGACCAAAGATTTAGAAAATACATTCCGAGACGAAACTATGGCCGAAAACGGGGATAAAAAACGAGTTTATAACGAAGGAGATATGATTTTTCAAAGTTTAACGACGAAAACTAATTTTCTGAAAATCCTTTGCTGATGAACAGTGTCACAGGCTGTTTTGGGCATAAAACTTGATCTAGCCGTCCCGACTTATCAAAAATATATTAGTATGTGGTCCCACGATTCCGTGGATATAAAGAACGTAGAAAACGAGCTAATAACGACCAAGATACACGCGTTTAAACTTCGATAAATCCTATTATATTTTGACAGCCTTTAATGGAATATATTTTACATACTAGAAACTATATTTTTCAAGTAACAACCATGGAGAGCCGTATTTCTTACCCGTTGGAACACGTATGATCAAAGGGTTATTAACGCGACTATTATAAGACATACCAAGGTTTTCAAAACGCCGAGACTAACACAAACGTTTTATACACATTATTACACGACTAGTTTTGACGTAACAAGTTGAACACATTTTTACCAAGTTTTGGAAAACATTACATATCGACGATAACTATTATTTTCAAAGTACGAGTGGTATAGGTTACATATGCATGAACATCCACTACATCATCTAAGTAGATCATATTCATTCATGTTAGGTTGCGGCTAGTGTTCGCGCCTTGTTGTCCCGTTCATCTCATATTCATCGTATTGTTGTATCATCATATCAGGTGAGTCATAGCCCCACTTTTACTCTTTAATACTTGTTTTAAACTCTTTGGGGGAGATACGTGCTTAAACTATTTGTTATTACTCAAGACGATTTTACTCATATGCTATGCTATACTTTTATACACTTAAACATGATGTGTAGTTTTATTGCGATATATGACTTAATGTGGAAAACTATTCTATACGCTATACTCATTCACCACTGTTTAACTCCTGGATGGAGCCGACGGAGAGGTATTGATAGTACTATCGGGTTGACACCCCCACCCTTTGCCTACGATTCATGGCCTTGGGTGAATATAATCCAGCTATGAAGCATGCTTGCTTATTCTTGTCGTGAGGTTCAGTAGGCTATTATACATTACATTAAGCATGCATATATCGTATACACATATGTTTTAATCATACTATGCTTTAGCAGTGGGTTGTAAACACACAGGTTGCAAGTCTTGTTATGGCCAAGGCTTGGAGCCGAGTGGATTTACTATGCCTTTGCTGTGGAAACATTCTTTGAAACACACGTGACGTGCTTATACTATACTTTAGCAGTGGGTTGTAAACACACAGGTTGCAAGTCTTGTATGGGCGGGATCTGCAACTGAGTGGATTTGCAAGGCCTTTGCTGTGGAAACATTCTTTAAAGGCTTTTTCAACTGTTTTAAAACAAACTCTATGAACTCACCAACCTCGTGTTGACGCTTTAGCATGTATTTTCAGGTTTTAAGCAATGGCACGCTACTGGAGGTTTTGGCAGGGCATGGCATGGTCATAGAAGACTCTGATATTCATATGGGGACTGTTTAAACTATTTTAAGGGCCTAATTCCGCACAACTTTTAACAATGTAAATTCAACATTTTTGTTAAACAATGTTATTCTAAATGATTGAGTTGAAAACCGTTCTTTGCACTTGTGTTGTGATACCAATTGAGTTGCACCCCAGCTACATGTATGCTTCCGCTGGACCCGATTTTGGGGGTGTGACAGATTGGTATCAGAGCCTCGGCTATAGAGAACTGAGTGTTTTTAAAACTTAGACTATAGCTACTTTCACGAAAACTTAATCCTATGACCGCCACGTGCCTGCCTGCCAAGTTGATGCCTCATTTGTGGTTTGTTGCTGACACAATTGATGAGATTTGTATCTCATTATCAGATAGATTATACTCACTTATTCTAGTTGATCACCATAATTGTCTTCACTATTAGTATGCTTACATATCGTACGCGTCTCATCCTTACGCCCCTTCCTTGCATAGTTTCATCATTCGACCTCGAGTTTGGTCATTTACCTTAGTCTTCCAGAATGTCTTTTCATGTGTGAAGGACATAGTATTAGTATAACTAAGCTGAGTATTTCAAAATCCATCGAACCTCGGTGGAATATAGACTGGTCATCTATATTCGACCCGGGATAGTGGGACATAGGCTGACCACCTATATCCGGCTCAGAGATGAATTTTGCAATACTGAGGGTAGTTATAATAAGATTATGTCCAGATTGATTTGATCGGTGTAAGCAGTTCCAAAATCGAGCCAATCTTTCAAAAGACCTTTTCAACGATGTTGAATCCAGACAAATTGACTTTTAGCTCGATTCTAGTGACAGTTCTTGTCTGATGAGTTGCGAAAATCAAGCTAAAAGTTAAAGTCATCACTCAAACCGATTTAGCCTAATCGCATGACAGTTCTTGTCTGATGAGTTGTGCGATTAAGTAAAGATCGGTTACCTAAAGGATTAACCTAAATGAGGTCTTTTGAGGGCTACGCTCGAGGATGGGAAAGTTTGCCTCATCAAATCTGACCAGGAGAACGTGCGTGCGCAGAACGAACGAGCTGAACTTCGGGACGAAGTTCCTTTTAGGGTGGGAGACTGTCACAACCCGTAATTTTAGGTCATTTTCCGAACCCCGACGATTCACTATTCATCAGTCACTATTCATCATTTACTATTCACCGATCACTATTCATCATTTTACTATTCATCGTTTTCGGAGTCAATTTGAGATTCTGAGAAGCGTTCGGAAATTTTACTATTCACGTGACACTATTCATTCCCGGAGGGAAATCACTATTCATGTTCATCATTCATAGGGACACTGCATACGGACTAGGAATAGTCTACATATCATCATAATTACATTTTCATACTATTCCACTCGTAGGTTTATCAAATTAACATTTTTATTACTTTTGACGTTTTACGTATAATTAATTTTAATTAAAACGTTAACGCGCGAACAATAAATGTGACTAACACGTCCGACAATCCCCACAATGGTCCCGATATATTTTTACACTCATTTTAACATCACAAAGTTTATAAAATTCAATTACCCGGTATTTTGAGAATTTATTTATTTTATATCGTACGTTTTATATAATTACGACGGTTTTCGTAAAAACTAAACAATAATTGTCCAAACACTCAATACTTGTACCCAACATATTTTTACAATTTTTATGAGTTTATTAAGTCCCGGTTAACTCCGTAAAATTTTATTTCTAGCAAACACGGTACCCGATTACACCTAAAACTAATTAAATAACACAATTATACATAATAATCATCACAAATCATCCACCAAAGAGGCCCCCCTTCCCCCCCTTGTTTTGGGTGCCGCCTAGCCCCCCCCCCCCCCCTAAAGCCCCAAAATGTGCAAGACTTCTCATCACATTTAATACCTACCTAATTGTTGTGTTATATACATAATATCTCATTTTATTTTCACAAAAATCTCACACATATTCAAGTAACTAGCAAGAACTTTTCTCTCTTCTTTTTTTCTTCTTGGGTGCTCGGCTTCAACCTCAAACACAAGCAAAGATCACAAATTTTTGAAGCTCTATACATAAACAAGCTCCATTAGTACTCCTTTCTAAGGTTTTGAAATAAAAACCCAAGATTTTATAGGTTTTCATCTCCATAAACTCACAAATCTTTCAAGTAAGTGTACAAAACTCATTTTTATAATTTTATCAAGTTCTTAAAATGTTCATATAATTTTTATACAATATCTATATGCATATGTTAGCCTTTACCACTCCATTTATACTTTTTACCACTTTTAAGCCTTAGATGTGTTATCTATTTAGATCCTTGGTAGATTAGCTTGGATGATGATGTTTAGGGACCCATGACACCCTAAGAAGGTGTATGGTAGGATTGAGAATTGTTTGGTTGTAGTTTGGATGGTTTTGGACTAGATACAAACTAAGAAAACACATTTTTGAAACAATAATAAACCTCCTGTCCTTATTTTGAATGCGTGGCAAACTCAGTAGGTTTTGGGTAATTTTGGACCAAAGATTTAGAAAATACATTCCGAGACGAAACTATGGCCGAAAACGGGGATAAAAAACGAGTTTATAACGAAGGAGATATGATTTTTCAAAGTTTAACGACGAAAACTAATTTTCTGAAAATCCTTTGCTGATGAACAGTGTCACGGGCTGTTTTGGGCATAAAACTTGATCTAGCCATCCCGACTTATCAAAAATATATTAGTATGTAGTCCCACGATTCCGGGGATATAAAGAACGTAGAAAACGAGCTTATAACGAACAAGATACACGCGTTTAAACTTCGATAAATCCTATTATATTTTGACAGCTTTTAATGGAATATATTTTACGTACTAGAAACTATATTTTTCAAGTAACAACCATGGAGAGCCGTATTTCTTACCCGTTGGAACACGTATGATCAAAGGGTTATTAACGCGACTATTATAAGACATACCAAGGTTTTCAAAACGCCGAGACTAACACAAACGTTTTATACACATTATTACACGACTAGTTTTGACGTAACAAGTTGAACACATTTTTACCAAGTTTTGGAAAACATTACATATCGACGATAACTATTATTTTCAAAGTACGAGTGGTATAGGTTACATATGCATGAACATCCACTACATCATCTAAGTAGATCATATTCATTCATGTTAGGTTGCGGCTAGTGTTCGCGCCTTGTTGTCCCGTTCATCTCATATTCATCGTATTGTTGTATCATCATATCAGGTGAGTCATAGCCCCACTTTTACTCTTTAATACTTGTTTTAAACTCTTTGGGGGAGATACATGCTTAAACTATTTGTTATTACTCAAGACGATTTTACTCATATGCTATGCTATACTTTTATACACTTAAACATGATGTGTAGTTTTATTGCGATATATGACTTAATGTGGAAAACTATTCTATACGCTATACTCATTCACCACTGTTTAACTCCTGGATGGAGCCGACGGAGAGGTATTGACCTTGATGTTTTATGGAAGATAGTTAAAGACAAGTTCAAGACATCTGATGCAGAACATGTAAAAGACAAAGAACTTTGGGTGGAGCTGCAAAGATTGTATGAACCAGACATTTCAGACAGATGCTGGAAGATTGAAGGACATACAGTAAGCTCATGGAAGCTGTATGAATCAAGTGGAGTGCACCAAGTATCTACAGAGACTGGCAAAGACATCTTCATGTTTGCTGGTAAAGAATATCCTATCTCTGCAGGTGCTTTGACCATTATGATGTCTGTCAGATTACAAGTTGAAGAAGCTAGTGAAAGGGCAAGATTGCTACTCCTTCAAGTCATGGATCAATGTGAAAGACAGATGAAAGCTACAAGGGAGAAGAAGCATTGAAGTGTTTTGGAAGAATCATCAAAGGATAAGGTGTAATTTAGAAACTTGTGATGCAGATGTGGAAGCACAAGTTTAGGGGAGGATTGTTAGGAATTACACTAACAGTACAAATATTCAGTGTTAGAGTTACCACTGTTAGAGTTTAACACTGGCAGTACTAATTAGGTGAGTACTGCTAGTACAAATAGTTTGTACTGCTTATATTATAAAAGCGTGTAAGATGATAAGTTAGGAAAAGATTTAGTGAATATTCTATTGTGTTAGAGTTATACGAATATTCTCTTGCTTGTAAAGGACTCCTTGTGCTATAAAAGGAGATCCTAGGTTAGGGTTTGTATGTATCCCTAATCCCTAAGTCATATAGAATTCTGTAAGCTTCAAGGTTGTGTAAACCCTAGTGATAATCTTGATCACTCGTATTGATAATAATATTGAAGCACTTTGTTTAAACACTTTGTTCGTTGTCTTACTGTTTTATTCACACACAAATATCTTCTAAGTGTTAGCTAGTAAATTCCGCGTGCTAGTTAACATATACTCAAAGTATCACCAACACAAGGTGTGTGTTAACAGATCCTCACATTTTCCATTTTTAAGGTTGATTAATTTAGTCCATTTTCAAATCAACCATTATAAATATCACAACATATTAACATAATTTAAACCTAACATCATTCATCTATTCATGATAATCATACATGATGACAATCATACATAATCAAAGACATCACCAAATCCTACAACACTAATTAACATAACAAGCTATTTCCCAAAACATGCTTGGCCCAAAATATAGCTTCCACTTGATTATTTTCAACTAAACATGTAACACCCCAACCCGACAAGGGTCAAAATGTCACATTATGGTGCCAAATCAGAACATACAAACGCAAGCGGAAGACTTATAAACATAAAATTACAAAGGATATTCTAAGGTTACAAAGGAAATACTAACTCTATACAAGAATAAAATACAAAACCAAAGAGAAATCTGTCACACCCCCAAAATCTGGGTTGCAGCGGAATGGAATTCCGAGGGCGTGATGTTCTCGGTCACAAAGTACAAGGTAATAAAGAACGACCTCTAAGTGAGTCGTTTTAAAAACAAGCGTTTGATTAAAATTAAGTTTTACAAAACACAATTTATCAGAGTTCACCATCAAAATGCAAGATTTAAATACAAAACCAAACGCTAAATATTGTAAGAAAATATCCATCATGATGTGCATCCCAAAATGTGACTCGAAGTGCTTCCATACAAAAGGTGTATCATCATCACCTAGTTACCTGAGAATACACGCTAAAAGGGTCAACAATAATGTTGGTGAGAGTCATAGGTTTAAATAAACAGTATTGCGGACCACAAGATTTCAGTAGCAAGACAATACAACAAATATAGTGTCTCAGCCAAAAATAATATATACAGTGCCTAAGCTCATGACCCCGAAGCTCGACGTAATGGTATGCAATCCAGCATATAATAATGCCCCTAAACAAGTGTTTGCCAGGCACTCGGAAATAATCCGAATGATATTCGTCCGTTTACCCAGTTGGCGCGACCAACCCGGACGGGGTGTCAACCCAAATAGATCTATTCATAACATCCGCGCTTACAAGTAATTAACGGTTCATGATTCGTAGGGGACTTCAATGGCAATGCGGTAACTTAGGCAAAGTAACAGTTTTAGTACTTGTGTCCGTATGTAAAAACAAGCGTTGTATTCCCACCCCGAGGGTTTAGAAATCATGTATAAACAATGTAAAATCGGGGCTATGAAACTCACCTTAGCAAAAGTAATCCCAACTAGTGTTATGAAAATGGCAAAATAGGTCCAACAATCTCTAACCGCGACCTAATTATGCATATGTCTTAGTTTCCGAAATCAAGGTCAAGCATGCAAGTCATACACTACATTATCACTTGTACATGTCGTTGCATCATTTGTCAAAATATATTTGCGTCGTTTTGATCCTTTATTAGAAATTATTACTTGTAGAAAATATAAGTCGTTCCTTTGTAACAAAGTTTTATGTGCCGCGTTAATATGCTTTTCATAGTTTCCTAACGCATTTATTTAGTATACACATGATTCTAGCATTTTTGTTTACGTCATTTTAGCCGAAAAATGCTCCAAAAGGTCCAAAATTCACTTCTAAAAATTCTAACAGCTCCACTATACCCTATTAGAAGCTGACAGAAATATTGGGTTTCGTCGCAACTTCCGTAGGCCATATCTTTTGCGTCTTAGCTCCGTTTTTCAAGTTTTATATATCCCCGCGAAGGTATTCAAGTGTACTTTAGGTTTTTCAAGGTCTCGGCTAGTCCAAAAATCATTTAATCTCAGTTTTCATAGCTTGAAAATCGGGACAGCAACATATATAGTTTCAAAAATAACCATTTTCACTACTTGTAACTTTTTGATCTAATTAAATCTACTTCCCTTGAGTCATCCTAACAAGTCTAAAGTTTTCCAACATTATCAATGGTGATCTAAGCTTAAACTTAACAATATTCCAAGGTCCATATAATAATCATCAAGAATGTTTTAAATCTACAAGTTTACTAACTTACATACTTATAAGCTTTACTTGAAATAAAAACTTGTTAAGACCTAAAGTTTGATAAAGGATCATTATAAATGTAAAACTTATCAATATGTACCAAGTGATAATCATGTGTAGATACTTAACAAGCAAGTAAAATGTAAGAACCATGTGTAGATACTTAACAAACAAGCAAGTAAAAGTAAAATGTACCAAGTGATAATCATGTTTATATGTGGTAATTGGGGTGAGATTGGTATCCTGATAGCAATTAGAAGTCACGAATAGTACGCTTTCAGATCGATTAAATTGGAGTGTATACCAATTAACGACCGGATAAAATCTAATTGATTCAAGTTTGTGAATGATTGTATGTTTGCAGAATTCGTTATGATCAAAATCGTTTTGATCAGCCTATGTTTTCTATATATCAAAATAGAGAATATATTAAAGGGTCGGTTATTGGGTTCTGATAACTGCAAAACAGTTATATTAACTGTAACCAACTATCAGCAGAATCTACACAATCAGCAGGAACGCTGCACTATCGGCAGGAACCATACACTATCGGCAGAAACCACATCAGCAGAAACCATGCACTATCAGCAGGAACCACGCTATCAGCAGAAACCATCTGCTATCAGCAGGAACCATATCAGCAGAAACGAGCATCAACTTTATATGTTTTATTTGGTGAAAAAACAAATTCTAATGAATTTCTAACATAGCAATGTTATACCAAATAAAAAATTTTCCAGCTGACCTGGCAGCTCGACCCCAGCCAGGGGCTCTGCCCCTTGGACCCTGCCAGGGGCTGCCGCCCCTTGGACCCTGCTTCTCTCAGGGGCGTTGCCCCCGAACCCCCACCAAGGGGGCTACGCCCCCTTGGAACCCCCGTTAGTCCAGTTAATATCCAAATAAGTGTCGACCCTTATTTGCATATTAAACTCAATCTATTTTACACTAAAATACCAACAAACCTCCCCCATTTTAGTGTAATCATAAATTAACTAACTAGTTCACAGCAAACAATCAAACTAATGCATAAATGAAATGTCGAGACGATTGAATTTCACATTAGTATATTACGCATTCCAAATATTCGAATATCAAGGTTTCCCGAAAGATTGAACCTTGTAATATCACTATTGAATACATGAAGATAATATACACATTAGTTTTTCATACACAATATCTTACTTGACACATTATTTTACTAGCCTATGTCCCTATCCTTTCTTTAAGTACATCGAAGCCAAGTCCCAACTTCTTGAAGCAGCTAAACTTCGTACTCAAATAGGTAATTCTTTTAGTCTTGCACCTGCAAATGCAATTTTTCAAAAGAATTATTAAGAAGAACACTTCAACCTTCCTTATCTTGCAGTACCGAACACATACCTTTGGGATAATTTAATGTTGTGTTCCAAACTCTAGATGTTAAGCTTTCCACATTCAAAATTCAGCACCTAACGTCATATTAGATGGTGAATTGGGTATCTCAACATGAGAGCTTTCATATGGACTTTAAACCCAATCCCACAGCTGACCCTTTCACGAGATCTCTACATAACCCTTTGGTTAAATGATCAGCTAAATTCCGATGAGTTGCAATCCACTCAACGGATATGACACCATGCATTATGAGCTCACGAACCATGCTGTGTCTCACACCTAAGTGTCTTGACTTGCCATTATACACTTGACTATAAGCCTTAGCCAAAGTAGACTGACTATCACACCTGATAGAAATAGAAGAAATCGGCTTTGGCCACAATGGACTTAGAATAGCCTAAGTCCTAGTGTACTTAGAATGTAATCAAGAATTCGTGTCGGTTCAAGTAAAAGAACTCATGTTAATTGTTTTAGTTTAAAAGTCAGGAATTTAAATTCAAGTTTAGAAAATAGTATTGACCTGGGAAATAGCGGGTTGTGACATTCTACCCCCCTAAAAAGGGAATCTCGTCCGCGAGATTCAGTCAACATTGGTCGTTGGAATGGTATTAGTGAAGAGATGGGGGTACTTCTGACGAATCTGGTCTTCTTGCTCCCAAGTGAACTCGGGGCCTCGTTGAGAATTCCAGCGAACCTTGACGATAGGAATTCGACTATGTTTCAACTGTTTGACATCACGATCCATAATCTCGACTGGCTCTTCAATGAAATTAAGCTTGTCATCGAGTTGAATCTCTTCTAACGGAATGACGAGGGATTCGTCGGATAAACACTTCTTGAAATTTGAAACATGAAATGTATTGTGCACACTGCTGAGCTCTGGCGGGAGCTCAAGTCTGTAGGCCACTGGACCGACTCTAGCTAGAATCTTAAATGGTCCAATATACCTAGGGTTCAACTTCCCGCGTTTCCCAAATCGTATTACACCTTTCCAAGGTGATACCTTCAACATTACCATGTCTCCAACTTTGAACTCCAAAGGCTTACGCCTCACATCGGCGTAACTCTTTTGACGATCTCTGGCGGCTTTTAGTCTGTTCCGAATCTGAACAATCTTCTCAGTTGTCTCGTGAACAATTTCTGGACCGGTAAGTTGAGCATCTCCAACTTCGGCCCAACAGACAGGTGATCGGCACTTTCTCCCGTATAGTGCTTCGAATGGTGCGGCCTTTATGCTTGTGTGGTAACTATTGTTGTAGGAAAACTCAATCAACGGCAAATGAGTATCCCAGCTATTACCGAAATCAATCACACAGGCACGGAGCATGTCCTCTAGAGTTTGGATGGTCCTCTCACTCTGACCATCAGTCTGTGGATGATAGGCCGTACTCATATCAAGACGGGTTCCAAAGGCATCATTAAGCAATTCCCAAAACCTTGAAGTGAATCGACTGTCTCGATCTGAAATGATTGAAACTGGTACACCATGCCTTGATACTATCTCTTTGATGTAGATTCTAGTTAACTTATCCATATCGTAGGTTTCCTTAATGGGTATGAAATGAGCTGATTTGGTGAGACGATCAACAATCACCCAAATCGCATTATAACCGCTCGGAGTTCTAGGAAGTTTAGTGATGAAGTCCATAGTGATATGCTCCCATTTCCATTGAGGAATCTCTGGTTGCTGTAGTAAGCCAGACGGCTTCTGGTATTCAACCTTAACTTTGGAGCAAGTAAGGCATTTGCTGACATAAGTAGCAATGTCGGCCTTCATATTTGGCCACCAATACAGCTTTTTGAGGTCCTGGTACATTTTATCGGAACCTGGGTGTATGGAGTATTTTGACTTGTGCGATTTGTGCATGATCAACTCTCGTAAGCCACCAAATTTTGGTATCCAACATCTATCTTTGAAGCACAACATTCCATCGGATCTTTTTGTAAAACCATTTTTACTTTCTGGCATACCATAAAGATTCTCCTTAGGTCGGTTCTCTGCCTTAAGTGCTTCAGCCTGAGCCTCAAGAATTTTAGACGGAAGGGGTGAACTAATTGTCATACCCAATGATCTTACTCTTAGGGGCTTAAGCCGTTCTTTCCTGCTAAGGGCATCTGCTACTACGTTCGCTTTGCCTGGATGATATCGGATCTCGCAATCATAATCACTGAGTAGTTCTAGCCAACGGCGTTGTCTCATATTAAGCTCTTTCTGATCTAAGATATGTTGAAGACTTTTGTGGTCCGTGTACACTGTACACTTAGTACCGTAGAGGTAATGTCTCCAAATCTTTAGTGCAAAGACAACGGCTCCTAACTCCAAGTCATGAGTGGTGTAATTTTTCTCATGAACTTTGAGTTGTCGAGAAGCGTAAGCTATAACCTTTTCCTTCTGCATTAACACAGCTCCAAGTCCTTTATGCGAAGCATCGCAGTAAACCACAAAGTTTTCCATTCCTTCGGGCAATGCCAAAATCGGCGCACTGCAAAGTTTCTGTTTTAACAACTGAAAAGCGGACTCTTGTTTATCACCCCATTCGTATTTCTGATTCTTCTGTGTTAGCTTGGTCAAAGGCTTTGCTATCTTAGAGAAACCTTCAATGAATCTTCTGTAATACCCGGCAAGACCTAGGAATTGACGAATCTCCGTGGGAGTCTTAGGTGTTTCCCAATCTTTAATAGCCTCGATTTTAGCGGGATCAACATGCAATCCTTGGCTATCAATTACGTGCCCAAGAAATTGTACTTTCCGAATCCAAAAATCACATTTAGAAAACTTAGCATACAACTTCTCGCTTTTGAGTAATTCTAAGATAGTCTTGAGATGTTCTTCATGCTCTTGCTTGCTTTTAGAGTAGATCAAAATGTCGTCAAGGAACACAATTACAAATTTGTCCAAATAAGGCTTGCACACCCGATTCATAAGATCCATAAATATTGCCGGTGCGTTTGTCAATCCAAACGGCATCACTTGAAACTCGTAATGTCCGTAACGAGTCCTGAAGGCCGTTTTCGGGATATCTTCTTCCCGAACTCTAAGTTGATGGTAACCCGATCTCAAATCGATCTTCGAGTAAAATTGGGAACCTTGCAACTGATCGAACAAATCATCGATTCTTGGAAGTGGGTAACGGTTCTTCACCGTCAACTTGTTTAGCTCACGATAATCTATGCACATTCGAAATGATCCATCTTTCTTCTTGACAAATAAGACCGGTTGATTCGTGTCAATTATAGTTCAAGGAAAACACACAAAGAAATATGTGTTAACCCGAGTTCGTTTGTCCCGATGAAGATCGAATGGAATTTGTGTTCCCGGAACGTGATTCGTGTAGTGAATGTGAATAAGAGTGATTGATTTGTGATTTTACACTACGAACAATAAAATAATAAAAGTAAACAACTAATTAAGCTAATGAAACAATTAAACTAAGCATACGAATTTAAAAACGAGAATTTGAATTTAAAACGTTACGCGACGTAATTTAAAAACGTAAATAAAAATGATTTTGTGAAATTTAAAACCTAAAAATATAAAAATAATTTTCCTATATTAAATCTGATAAAAGAAAATTTTTTGGAAAAAGAAAAATATTTTTTTGACTTTTTAATAATTTTTTATGAATTAAAAAACTAATTAAAACTATTTAAATGATTTAAAAATAGTAAAACTAATTGGAAAAATCTGAAAATTTTTTAGTGATTCTAATTTTAAATAAGAAATCTAGGAAAAATAATTTCAAAAGCTGAATAAGTCTGAATAAGCTAAAACAGTGCAATAAGCTAATGGAAATAAGCTAAAATTAAGCAAACACAAGCCAAAAATTATAAGAAGCTAAAAACAGATTACTCTAACTACTGGAAGCTAAAAATGACTGAAAAGGACAAGATAAGCATACTGAATAAGCTACAAATAAGCTGAACAGTTAGAAGGACAAGGTAGTTTTAAATGATATTCCACCCAACTTTAAGCACTAAATTAGCAGTTCAATTAAGCTCTAAACTAAAACCTAATGGGGGCAAAATGAAACCAGCACTACTATCTATCTAGAAAATACAAAAGCCCCAAAATTTAAGCTCAGTCGCTACTCTATTTTTAGTCCAGATCAGATACTAAAACTCAAAAGTTGATGTAGCAATTTAGTGCAGAACAGATCAGTTTTAAGTGCTGAATTTGCAGCCCTAGAAAAAGCTATTCAATAAGCTGAAACTACAGATACCAGATATTAAACATTAAGCCAACTATATGAACTACCTAAAACCCAAAAATTGAGGTCTAAACTAATCTGGATAAGCTAGAAATTCCATAAGAACAGCAGACCTAAAAGCACAAGTTACACTAGTGACAGCAGGAAAGAAAAGTGGCGCAAACTAGTGAGATCTTACTAACTTTAAACTAGCCTTTTGCAAACTTACTACAACACTTAAAAGCAACCATAAAAGGCCAAAGTGGAAACTCAAATATGCTGAGCTTATGCTGAGCTTATTGAGGCAGTTTAAGCTACTTAAAATAAAACTACTGATGCAGATTAATTAACTAACCTCAAATCATCAAGTCTACTGATGAAACAGCTGAATTACTACAAAACTAATCAAATCTAAATCTCAACTGAAAGCAGTGCAACAGTAACTGATCTTATTCTAACCTGATCTAAACCTAACAACCCTAACCTGGTCTAACTCAGCTATTTCTCAAGTAGAATGGACTTCATAAGCTGTAAAACAAATTCCCAAACATCCAATAAACTAGTTTTGAAACTGAAAAAGATGATTTCAAAGGTGAATAAGCTGATCAGACAAAAGAAACTGTTTAGACTTTTTCTTTTAATAATAAAGATGTAATAAAATCAGACACTCATAATCCAACTTTTGACATCAGAACTATACCTAATCAGCATAAAAGTTTAAAAATAAGCAATAAGATGAAAATAAGCTGAATAACAGTTAAATAGACCAAACTTTTACTTTCATTAAAAATAAAAAAAACTGAGTACATACGACTGGAAATGAAATTACAACTTCAATTTAAAAACTACACTACAAAAACATTAAAATGACACGAAATTAAATCGGTAACAATTTTTTAAAGACATAAAAATTGGACACTTGACTGGAAGGAGGAGGGGGCTATTTATAGCCATTCTCAGAACCTTCTGGGAATCCATGCTGGCAATCCGTGGCATCCTCAGCTGCTAACCACCCTTGGATCGTTTCTTTCTTCCCACGCTTCATTCTTGGCCCTTAGATCAAAGTAGTGACGCGGCTCGTCCAATAAGCATCTCCCACGTGTCCCTGGCAGTGTCAGACCTTCCAGAAGCTTTTTAATCACGAGGTAATCATTTGTACGAGGGTAATTTTGGGGTGCGGTTATTAGGGTTCTTGGTAAATTATTTTGGGGATAATTTTTGGCGGTTGTATGCGTGTGAGGTGTGTGTGTGTTTTTAATATTTATTTGACTGTGTTAGTTAAAAGGGGTTGACCGGGTTAAAAGTGTTGGACCGGGTATGGGATAATTTGGGGTGGATTGGGCTTAGGCGAAGGATTTTAAGAATGGGCTTGTGGTGTTGGATTTTTGGGTTGTTATGAATGGATTGGATTTTTATTATAGAATCCGGTTTAGGTTAGTGTTTATTTAAGATTTGGTATTTTAAACTCATAAGGACCAAATGTGTATATCTTGAAATCTCAGGGACCAATCTTGCCATATTTTCCAAAGTAGATCCAAGGGATGAAATTGACAATCTCTGAAAATATGAGGACCTCGGTTGACTTGTTGACAATAATTTCTTCCCGGCATCGGCTAAAAATAATACTTCCATATCTCGTGCTCGTTTTTCCGGTTCTTTCTTGATTTTTGTCCTTTTCTTCGATATCCGTGCCTGCATATGTAATAACACAAAAACACAATATATTTGGCATTTTGGTCGGGTTTTTGGTCTTTTTGGGTCCGGTTTTGGTCTAGAAATGGTATGTGTTTAAGCACATACCAAAATTCCCCCAGACTAAGCTATTGCAATGTCCTCATGCAATGTTATAAAAACTCTCCGATTTTCCTTTTTATTCTATTTTTGTATTTTCTTATTTTTCACGTGACGGCTTTGTTGACAATCATTATCTCATGATAACTTTTAGGGTCTTCGAGCAGGAAACACGACACAAGAGGAAGTGACCATAAGGATAAAATTCGTCGTCCCTGATTTTTCACGAGTCCCCAAACTAAGCTTAAAAACGAAATCATTGTCATTTACAAGTTAGACTGCCAACACTACTCAGAAAGCTAATTGTGGACACCTTGTTCCCAAATTCCTATTTTCCTCTATTTATTTTATTTTTGGTGAGAAATGAATTTCTTCGAATTCTCGTTTCGATAATTTTTAAACCGATAAAGATACCTAGTTTAGACGCTAAGTAGTTTCTAAACCTTCCCTTGAAAACCGTTGCATACAAAAATGAGGTCCACATCAAGGTCTCTGATTTAACACGATTTTGAGGATATCCCTTTTATTTGCGACCGAAACAACTCATCTACGAGTCCAGAGACAGAAGCCTTTATTAGGACACCTCGGAGTCGAAATTTGGCATTTTTAACTTTATTAAGCACATATTATTAATCCTTGGCCCTTTATAACAATCACAACATCGGCTGCGAACCGGCAAGATGTGATAGTCTATTATGACCTTGGAATTTTTCCTCTGCCTTTATTAGAAGTCTACAACATCGGCTGCGAACCGGCAAGATGCAGAAAACTTTTTATGGCTTTGGATTATTATTATTATTATTCATTATTCATTATATATTTTGCCAAATCCCGAGTCCTACGGCTTTTATAACAATCCCAACATCGGTTGCGAGCCGGAAAGATGGAATAGTCTATTACACCGTAACACTGGCAGTACCTTGATGTGTACCTAACTTTCATAAGCAAGAATTCTCTAAGGAAGAAATAAAAACTAAATTTCGCCAAAACCAAAATAGCTTTAATTATTTATAGAGTTTTATTTTTGGGGTGAAACAAGCTTATGGGAACAAAAAGCCACAAATAACTTCGATGAGCTCTAAAGAGATCCAACTACTCCACGTTTAGCAATCTAACTTATAAACAACTCTATCATTTTTCGTTCTTCGCAAATTTAAAATCTTAAATAATGAGATCCGCGAATGCTTAGCCTTATAATCAAGCCATGCATATATAAAGTCAAATACGGGAACTTGCAAACTCTTAAAAAGAATTCGCGTTTTCTAGCTCCTTGTGTAAAAGACTAGCACAAGCTTATGGATTATAAACGGTTAAGGGAACAAGCTAGAGCTCAACACGCCCGATCAATTCAGAATTTTATTCCTACTCTCTCCAGCGGAAAGTCAACAAAAATGTCAAAACTTATTATATTTTTGCACAAAAATTTTCAATTTTTTTTATTTTTTGGATTTTTTCAATTTTTGGGAGGAAAAACGGGGTTGCATGAGTAAACAGCAAAAAGTGCAAGGCAAAAATCAAATCGCAAGATTACCCCCCCCCCCCCCAGACTAAAACGAGACATTGTCCTCAATGTCTTAAAGGTAAGGGTTCTCCTACATAAATCTAGGGCCGTTTATGAATTATGCCAAAGATAAACGTTAAACGATAAGATTTTAGGATATCGGATAAGCAGCGGATGATGAAACTCGAGTAGCGTGAAGGAAACTACGAGCACGAGAGTCTTCATCATCGGGCATTCCTGGACATATCACAGAAAACACGAAACACAAGATATGGAAGAGGAGACCTCTTCACGTCACTTTATTAGAAAAGAGATAAGAAGATAGAATGATAAGCATGGGGTGCCTCCCACGAAGCGCTTGTTTTTGGTAACCGAGTCACATGAGCTTGACTCGACCCCGAATTTATTTGTCCTTGGGGGAGCATGTGGAAAAGATAATCTCCATCGGACTTTCGTTCAAGATGTTTGGATAAACATTGAAGCACACGAAAGTTCCACTCCGATGAGATACCCACGGCTCTAGAAAGAAAAGAAAATGCCGGGGTCAAAGATGGTGTCTTCACTCCCGAGGGAGTGAAAGAGAGGAGAAGTCACCGAATAGGTGAAGAAGGGGAGAAAGATCATTATCAGAATGGGAATCCATTCTTCATCAATAAAAACCTCGGGAGGGAGGGTTGGGATGAAATCATCGATAAGTAAACTCTTAGGATAGAGTACATCTCCCCCCGGGTCATGATCTTCCTCAAAATCATAGAAATCATACTCTGGAGGAGATATGATATGATTCTTATGAAGTTCGTCTTTGAGCTTGAGCTCTGAAAGGATATACGGAGGTGGGACATGTGCTGTACTTTGTGTGCTAGAAGTTTGCACCTCGTCCATTATTGTCTCCGTATCTGACTCAACATCAGAAAGAATTCCATCATCAGGTGGTTTAGCAGGAGGGCGAGGGGATAATGGATCAACGTGAAATGACTCAGTTTCTGGAAGGGAAAGGGGATCATCATTAAGCAATCTTTCAAGAAAAAGAATTTCCCTTGCTGAGTCATGGGAATCGTCGGGGCGAGGTATTGGTAAAATCGGCTCATCAAATGTAGAGTCCTCGTCCTCAACGTTCTCTAACCCTCCATCGAAAAGAGGATTAACTTTGCAAGAAGTATACTCATTATTGAATTCAAACAGAGGGTTAGAGAAAATCCCGGAAGTAACTTTAGAAACGTCAAGAGATTCACCATATGATTGCAAATCACTTTCACTGTCAGATATTTCCTCGGACTCACTTGGGATTGGGACAAGGTTCTCAACACCGTCTAATTCCGTTGCCGGAATAGTGTTTAGATGCTCGTCCCCCATTTTTAGAGAGTCCTCGAGTTCTTTGGTAGGAACGACGGGTGCTATTTGAGGGAAGGTTACCGGAACAAATCTCTCCTCGTCATCATCGGAATCATCGTCATAGTAAATTAAGTTCTTTCGAAAGTTAGTTGCTCTCTCTTCGGCAAGTAATTCTTCCATGGACTTCCCGAGAGTATTAAGACTAGCCGCTATCTCTCGATGTCGAACCACAAGTTTTTCAATTTCGCGCATTCCATCTTCAAATGAATTTTTGACGGGATTTTGTGGGGGTTGGTAATTGTCAAAACCGTGAGTATTATAGCAAGGATTAGGTTCATAGTGATTTTGACCCCACGATTGACATTGATAATCATTATGAGGACCCCCACAATTTGCACAAGAAAAATTCGAAGAATTTTGAAACGATGTATCATTGAAACCCTGATAGTACGCCTCGTGCTCATATGAATTCTGCGGAGGGTGGTTAAAATCGTTTTGAGGATAATTGGAAAAGTTCGGATTAGAATCATAAGCAAATGAATTTTCAGCTCCCGAAGCGCAATTTGAACAAATTCCATTTATGAGATCATTTCCACACCACTCGCAGGTACACCGTTGACACTGAAAACCACCTAACGGATCTCCACACCCATAGCAGTAATCCTGATTAATTGGAGACATCTGGGGCTGTGGAGAGTAGTTGGAAAAATTTGGCGATTCATTGAACGAATTTGGATTAGAATCATTAATGAATGGAGTTTCGGCTTTTAAATAGCACATACAAAGCCCACGACTAAATCCACATTCGTTGCAAAAACATCGGTTACAAAGTGAATTATTCCCCAACGGATCTCCACATATAAAGCAGTGATATCCAGGTGACTCCATAAGAATTAAATATAAGAGGGATAAAGAGATAGAATCAAATGGTTAAGAAAATAAGAAGATAAGAATTAATTGGTATGAGAGGGTAAAGGAATAAGAATTAAACATATAAGAGGATACGAAGATTTTTTTTGGGTTTTTAAATTGGAAAATCTCAAAAGAAAGTGAAAAATTAATTTTGAAAAGAAAAATCTTTTTGGATTTTTATGTTTAATATTTGAGATTATTCTATTTTTGTGATCGCTAATTACCCGAACTCTTTTCTTTCAATACTACGCGCAGCGTGGCGGAGAGGCAAAGGTCCACCGAAGTTGATTAAAAACCCGCCTCTTTCGGTCTGCAATTTAATGTCAAGACCATCCTATAAACCCCGCTTTTTAGGTTGTAGTAATGAAATAATCCGAGAAACGTTTAATGTCGTGATCTCTTTTTGGTTATTATTAGGAAATGGTTTACAACGCCCTCTCGAGAGCGAGGATATTTATTATATATATATATATATATATATATTTTTTTTGGATTTTGGAACACTTTTAACAAAGTGTTCTGAGTTTATTTTATTTTTGGTATTTTTGATTTTTTTCAAAAACGATAACTTCCGAAGAAGGATCTTCAAAACACGATTCGACGAACGAAATCACGAACTCACTTCAACCTTCCCCGGCAGCGGCGCCAAAAATTGATTTGTGTCAATTATAGTTCAAGGAAAACACACAAAGAAATATGTGTTAACCCGAGTTCGTTTGTCCCGATGAAGATCGAATGGAATTTGTGTTCCCGGAACGTGATTCGTGTAGTGAATGTGAATAAGAGTGATTGATTTGTGATTTTACACTACGAACAATAAAATAATAAAAGTAAACAACTAATTAAGCTAATGAAACAATTAAACTAAGCATACGAATTTAAAAACGAGAATTTGAATTTAAAACGTTACGCGACGTAATTTAAAAACGTAAATAAAAATGATTTTGTGAAATTTAAAACCTAAAAATATAAAAATAATTTTCCTATATTAAATCTGATAAAAGAAAATTTTTTGGAAAAAGAAAAATATTTTTTTGACTTTTTAATAATTTTTTATGAATTAAAAAACTAATTAAAACTATTTAAATGATTTAAAAATAGTAAAACTAATTGGAAAAATCTGAAAATTTTTTAGTGATTCTAATTTTAAATAAGAAATCTAGGAAAAATAATTTCAAAAGCTGAATAAGTCTGAATAAGCTAAAATAGTGCAATAAGCTAATGGAAATAAGCTAAAATTAAGCAAACACAAGCCAAAAATTATAAGAAGCTAAAAACAGATTACTCTAACTACTGGAAGCTAAAAATGACTGAAAAAGGACAAGATAAGCATACTGAATAAGCTGAACAGTTAGAAGGACAAGGTAGTTTTAAATGATATTCCACCCAACTTTAAGCACTAAATTAGCAGTTCAATTAAGCTCTAAACTAAAACCTAATGGGGGCAAAATGAAACCAGCACTACTATCTATCTAGAAAATACAAAAGCCCCAAAATTTAAGCTCAGTTGCTACTCTATTTTTAGTCCAGATCAGATACTAAAACTCAAAAGCTGATGTAGCAATTTAGTGCAGAACAGATCAGTTTTAAGTGCTGAATTTGCAGCCCTAGAAAAAGCTATTCAATAAGCCGAAACTACAGATACCAGATATTAAACATTAAGCCAACTATATGAACTACCTAAAACCCAAAAATTGAGGTCTAAACTAATCTGGATAAGCTAGAAATTCCATAAGAACAGCAGACCTAAAAGCACAAGTTACACTAGTGACAGCAGGAAAGAAAAGTGGCGCAAACTAGTGAGATCTTACTAACTTTAAACTAGCCTTTTGCAAACTTACTACAACACTTAAAAGCAACCATAAAATGCCAAAGTGGAAACTCAAATATGCTCAGCTTATGCTGAGCTTATTGAGGCAGTTTAAGCTACTTAAAATAAAACTACTGATGCAGATTAATTAACTAACCTCAAATCATCAAGTCTACTGATGAAACAGCTGAATTACTACAAAACTAATCAAATCTAAATCTCAACTGAAAGCAGTGCAACAGTAACTGATCTTATTCTAACCTGATCTAAACCTAACAACCCTAACCTGGTCTAACTCAGCTATTTCTCAAGTAGAATGGACTTCATAAGCTGTAAAACAAATTCCCAAACATCCAATAAACTAGTTTTGAAACTGAAAAAGATGATTTCAAAGGTGAATAAGCTGATCAGACAAAAGAAACTGTTTAGACTTTTTCTTTTAATAATAAAGATGTAATAAAATCAGACACTCATAATCCAACTTTTGACATCAGAACTATACCTAATCAGCATAAAAGTTTAAAAATAAGCAATAAGATGAAAATAAGCTGAATAACAGTTAAATAGACCAAACTTTTACTTTCATTAAAAATAAAAAAAACTGAGTACATACGACTGGAAATGAAATTACAACTTCAATTTAAAAACTACACTACAAAAACATTAAAATGACACGAAATTAAATCGGTAACAATTTTTTAAAGACATAAAAATTGGACACTTGACTGGAAGGAGGAGGGGGCTATTTATAGCCATTCTCAGAACCTTCTGGGAATCCATGCTGGCAATCCGTGGCATCCTCAGCTGCTAACCACCCTTGGATCGTTTCTTTCTTCCCACGCTTCATTCTTGGCCCTTAGATCAAAGTAGTGACGCGGCTCGTCCAATAAGCATCTCCCACGTGTCCCTGGCAGTGTCAGACCTTCCAGAAGCTTTTTAATCACGAGGTAATCATTTGTACGAGGGTAATTTTGGGGTGCGGTTATTAGGGTTCTTGGTAAATTATTTTGGGGATAATTTTTGGCGGTTGTATGCGTGTGAGGTGTGTGTGTGTTTTTAATATTTATTTGACTGTGTTAGTTAAAAGGGGTTGACCGGTTAAAAGTGTTGGACCGGGTATGGGATAATTTGGGGTGGATTGGGCTTAGGCGAAGTATTTTAAGAATGGGCTTGTGGTGTTGGATTTTTGGGTTGTTATGAATGGATTGGATTTTTATTATAGAATCCGGTTTAGGTTAGTGTTTATTTAAGATTTGGTATTTTAAACTCATAAGGACCAAATGTGTATATCTTGAAATCTCAGGGACCAATCTTGCCATATTTTCCAAAGTAGATCCAAGGGATGAAATTGACAATCTCTGAAAATATGAGGACCTCGGTTGACTTGTTGACAATAATTTCTTCCCGGCATCGGCTAAAAATAATACTTCCATATCTCGTGCTCGTTTTTCCGGTTCTTTCTTGATTTTTGTCCTTTTCTTCGATATCCGTGCCTGCATATGTAATAACACAAAAACACAATATATTTGGCATTTTGGTCGGATTTTTGGTCTTTTTGGGTCCGGTTTTGGTCTAGAAATGGTATGTGTTTAAGCACATACCACCGGTGCTCCCCAAGGCGAGGAACTTGGTCTAATGAATCCCTTGTCTAGTAGTTCTTGTAACTGATTAGACAATTCTTGCAACTCTGATGGTGCTAGTCGGTAGGGTGCTCTTGCTACTGGTGCTGCTCCTGGCACCAAATCTATCTGGAACTCTACTTGACGGGTTGGCGGTAATCCAGGCAAGTCTTCGGGAAAGACTTCCGGATAATCTCGGACAACTGGTACATCTTCCAATCTTTTCTCATCCGACTTCTTTTCGGTTATGTGTGCCAGAAAAGCATAACATCCCTTCTTTATGTACTTTTCGGTCTTAATACATGTTATGATGCTTAATCGAGTTCCACTTCGTTCACCACGGATAATTAAGGTTTCACCATTATATGGGAGATGAACAACCTTTTCGTCACAGATAATTCTGGCGTGGTGTTTGGATAGCCAATCCATACCAATTATAACGTCAAAACTACCGAGTTCGATTGGCATAAGATCGATGCTGAATGGATGGTTTAGGAAGTTAAAGGTACAACCACGGATTATGGTGTCGGAGCCAACTAAGCTACCATTAGCTAATTCAATGTTGTAGGCAGTGTCTAAAGTGGTCGGTGCAATGTTAAGTAAAGGAGCAAAAGTAGTAGACACAAAGCTTTTATCGGCACCTGAATCAAATAAAACGAAAGCATAACGATTATTGAGAAGAAACGTACCCGTGAGAACGTTCGGGTCTTCCCTGGCTTCCCTTCCCCTAAGATTGTAGACTCTTCCTGGTGCTCCATTATTCTGAGTTTCCACTCTCTTATTCTTCTCCTTCGGGCATTCTTTCTTGAAATGTCCTGTTTCGCCACATCCGAAACATGTTCCAGGAATCCTTTGATTTGCTGCCGCAGTAGGAGACCTGCAGTCTTTGGTTAAGTGCCCAATTTTCTTGCAATTACCACATGGAGTCGGGCAACATCCTGGATTGTGGTGACGTTGGCATTTGTCACACTTAGGAAGATTTCCTTCATAACCTCTCCTTTCAGTCGGACCTGCCACATAGGCCTTGACAACTTCTTGCTTTTTGTTGGGTTGTTGAGCAGCATTTCCTCCCTGAGTAGCATCCCACTTTCTCTTGTTGTTGTTACTGTTGTTGTAGCGGTTGCTGTTGTTGTTGTTGCTGCGGTTACTAGTATTGACATCTCGAGTAGCTCTTGCTCGAACAACTTGGTCCATTAAATTATGAGACATTCGGATTGTCTCATCCAGGGTACTTGGCTTAGAAGATGTGACATTTCCCTGAATACTGGGCGGAAGTCCCCAGATGTACCTCTCAATCCTTTTTCGTGTAGTAGAAACCATCTCAGGACAGAGAGTAGCCAATTCATGGTATCGCTTAGTATAAGCGGCAATGTCAACTCCTTTTACGGCTAAGTTCCAAAACTCTACTTCCATCTTTTGAACCTCATTTCTTGGACAATACTCAGCTATCATCATTTCCTTAAAATCAGCCCATGGTGTTTCAAAAGCTGTATCAATTCCCACTGACTGGGCATAAGCATTCCACCATGATAAGGCACCATCCAGCAAGGTACCTGTAGCATATGTCACCTTACAATCCTCCGCGCATTTGCACATGCGGAAAACCGATTCCAACTTTTCAAACCATCGTATCAAACCAACAGCTCCTTCGGTGCCACTGAAAGTCTGTGGCCGGCAACCCGAAAATTCCTTGAAAGTACACCCACGAGTTGCATTTTCAGCTCTAGTTGCCGTTCCACTTGCTTCTCCGCCGTTACCACTGTTGCGTTGATTCTCGTATTCAGCCATAGCAGCAGCAACTTCTGCAGTGACTCGTTGAGCAACAAGTCGATCAATAGCAGCTGCACTCATGCTTTGTTTCTTTGGTGGCATTGTTCTTCTAATCACAAGAATAACAATAATTAGGATCCATAAGTAACAAAGGTCATCACAAGTGTATGTATATACAATCATGACATATATAAATTACAACAAGATCAACCACAAAGATAGGAGTAATTCATGACAAGAATGAATCACAATAGGAATAGGATAGAATAAAAATCAATCATAATAAATCACAATAGCCATAATATATTCACATCATTAGTAGATACAACCACGATAATGATTGAAACATATCACAACAAGGATAAATCATGATAAGAGTATAGTGCGATAAGAGTCAACCACAACACACATGAATAATACATGGAAAATCTCGGCTAACATAGGCCGATATCATCATATAGCATCATACCATAAGTCTACATAACTTGTTACGGTTTTGTACAACATACAAAATATCACAAGTGTCTTTAGTTATGCCACACACCCCGTGGCTAAGGTATAGATACAAAAGCTATATAAGATACTAGTCTAGTCTAGAAACCACCGGGTGGAATACCCAAACGACTCTGGAGCTCTCGGATCTGCCTGGTCAAGCTAGCTATGATGTCATCAGTCAGTCCATGGCGTGTCTGAGACTCCTCGACAGTATGCTCCAAGGTGGTAATCCGAGTACGATCCAAAAGATGCTGGTCCATGAGGCGTCCCCTCATATGACGCTCATGCTGGATGCTCTCGCGAAGCTCAGTGATCTCATCTCCCCTGATAGCATCACGCTCCTCTAACTCAACAATGCGTGTCATAGCAATCTCTAGCCGGTCTCTAAGTGCCTCTCGCTCATCATGAGCATCTGCAGCTGAGGAATACTGATCCTCCTGATGCTGTGCGAGCTGATCCTGTAAATCGGTAACCTGCTCAAGAGTCTGGTCTAGGGTAGTCCCTAATCCAGCGACAGTCTGTTGGATGTCACCTCGACTATCCAACAAGATAGCAACGTCCATCTCTAAATCACTGATGCGACTCAAAGGAATCTCATGAAGGTGATCACAGACTCGGTCAAGTCGGTCCTCATGGCGAACCAACCTAGCAATCAACATAGGAATGGTACGATGAATAGGCTCTCGAGTAACCGGTAGGACTCGAGCACCAGCCATAGATGAACTCTCACCTAACTCATAGGTACTAGGTGTACCCTCCTCGTACCTCCAATCACTAAGAGTATGTGGAATGAATGACCACATGCGAGCGTCGACTCTACGACATGCTTTGGGTCGATCAGATGCCTCGGCAGCTGCCTGGGCGTAAGGGTCAGATGGTGAGGGTAGTATGGTGAAAGACCTCTTACGAGGTGGAAGTACAGTATCTGGAATAGCTCTGGATGATGGTGGTAATGGGACAGTAGTAGTCTGATGGTGACCCTTTTTTGATTTAAATAAATTATTTTCACTAAAATACCAACAAACCCCCCCCATTTTGTGTAATCAAAATTAAAAACAAATAGTCACAGCAAAAAATCAAATAATGCATAAATGAAATGTCGGCCGATGAATTTACATTGTTATTACGCTTTCCCAAATATTCGAATATCAAGGTTTCCCAAAAGTTTTGAACCTTGTAATATCACTATTGAAACATGAAGATAATATACACATTAGTTTTTCTAACAATATCTTACTTGACACTTATTTTACTGCCATGTCCATCCTTTCTTTAAGAAATCAAAGCCAATTTCCCAACTTCTTAAACAGCTAAACTTCGTACTCAAAAGGAAATTTTCTTTTAAAGTTTGCACCTGCAAAGCAATTTTTCAAAAAATTTATTAAAAGAAACTTCAACCTTCCTTTCTTGCAACCGAACCATCCTTTTGGGAAAATTTTAAATGTTGTGTTCCAAATCTAGATGTTAAGTTTTCCCACATTCAAAAATTCGCACTAAGTCATAAAATGGTAAATTTGGGGTATCTCAACATGAGAGCTTTCATATGGACTTTAAACCCAATCCCACAGCTGACCCTTTCACGAGATCTCTACATAACCCTTTGGTTAAATGATCAGCTAAATTCCGATGAGTTGCAATCCACTCAACGGATATGACACCATGCATTATGAGCTCACGAACCATGCTGTGTCTCACACCTAAGTGTCTTGACTTGCCATTATACACTTGACTATAAGCCTTAGCCAAAGTAGACTGACTATCACACCTGATAGAAATAGAAGAATCGGCTTTGGCCACAATGGACTTAGAATAGCCTAAGTACTAGTGTACTTTAAATGTAAATCAAGAATTCGTGTCGGTATTCAAGTACAAGAACTCATGGATTAATTGTTTTAGTTTTAAAAGTCAGGAATTTAGAATTCAAGTTTAGAAAATAGTATTGACCTGGGAAATAACGGGTTGTGAGTCATTCTACACCCCCTAAAAAGGGAATCTCGTCCGCGAGATTCAGTCAACATTGGTCGTGGAATGGTATTAGTAAAGAGATGGGGGTACTTCTGACGAATCTGGTCTTCTTGCCCCCAAGTGAACTCGGGGCCTCGTTGAGAATTCCAGCGAACCTTGACGATAGGAATTCGACTATGTTTCAACTGTTTGACATCACGATCCATAATCCGACTGGCTCTTCAATGAAATTAAGCTTGTCATCGAGTTGAATCTCTTCTAACGGAATGACGAGGGATTCGTCGGATAAACACTTCTTGAAATTTGAACATGAAATGTATTGTGCACACTGCTGAGCTCTGGCGGGAGCTCAAGTCTGTAGGCCACTGGACCGACTCTAGCTAGAATCTTAAATGGTCCCAAATTACCTAGGGTTCAACTTCCCGCGTTTCCCAAATCGTATTACACCTTTCCAAGGTGATACCTTCAACATTACCATGTCTCCAACTTTGAACTCCAAAGGCTTACGCCTCACATCGGCGTAACTCTTTTGACGATCTCTGGCGGCTTTTAGTCTGTTCCGAATCTGAACAATCTTCTCAGTTGTCTCGTGAACAATTTTCTGGACCGGTAAGTTGAGCATCTCCAACTTCGGCCCAACAGACAGGTGATCGGCACTTTCTCCCGTATAGTGCTTCGAATGGTGCGGCCTTTATGCTTGTGTGGTAACTATTGTTGTAGGAAAACTCAATCAACGGCAAATGAGTATCCCAGCTATTACCGAAATCAATCACACAGGCACGGAGCATGTCCTCTAGAGTTTGGATGGTCCTCTCACTCTGACCATCAGTCTGTGGATGATAGGCCGTACTCATATCAAGACGGGTTCCAAGGCATCATTAAGCAATTCCCAAAACCTTGAAGTGAATCGACTGTCTCGATCTGAAATGATTGAAACTGGTACACCATGCCTTGATACTATCTCTTTGATGTAGATTCTAGTTAACTTATCCATATCGTAGGTTTCCTTAATGGGTATGAAATGAGCTGATTTGGTGAGACGATCAACAATCACCCAAATCGCATTATAACCGCTCGGAGTTCTAGGAAGTTTAGTGATGAAGTCCATAGTGATATGCTCCCATTTCCATTGAGGAATCTCTGGTTGCTGTAGTAAGCAGACGGCTTCTGGTATTCAACCTTAACTTTGGAGCAAGTAAGGCATTTGCTGACATAAGTATGCAATGTCGGCCTTCATATTTGGCCACCAATACAGCTTTTTGAGGTCCTGGTACATTTTATCGGAACTGGGTGTATGGAGTATTTTGACTTGTGCGATTTGTGCATGATCAACTCTCGTAAGCCACCAAATTTTGGTATCCCAACATCTATCTTTGAAGCACAACATTCCATCGGATCTTTTTGTAAAACCATTTTTACTTTCTGGCATACCATAAAGATTCCCCTTTAGGTCGGTTCTCTGCCTTAAGTGCTTCAGCCTGAGCCTCAAGAATTTTAGACGGAAGGGGTGAACTAATTGTCATACCCAATGATCTTACTCTTAGGGGCTTAAGCCGTCTTTTCCTGCTAAGGGCATCTGCTACTACGTTCGCTTTGCCTGGATGATATCGGATCTCGCAATCATAATCACTGAGTAGTTCTAGCCAACGGCGTTGTCTCATATTAAGCTCTTTCTGATCTAAGATATGTTGAAGACTTTTGTGGTCCGTGTACACTGTACACTTAGTACCGTAGAGGTAATGTCTCCAAATCTTTAGTGCAAAGACAACGGCTCCTAACTCCAAGTCATGAGTGGTGTAATTTTTCTCATGAACTTTGAGTTGTCGAGAAGCGTAAGCTATAACCTTTTCCTTCTGCATTAACACAGCTCCAAGTCCTTTATGCGAAGCATCGCAGTAAACCACAAAGTTTTCCATTCCTTCGGGCAATGCCAAAATCGGCGCACTGCAAAGTTTCTGTTTTAACAACTGAAAAGCGGACTCTTGTTTATCACCCCATTCGTATTTCTGATTCTTCTGTGTTAGCTTGGTCAAAGGCTTTGCTATCTTAGAGAAACCTTCAATGAATCTTCTGTAATACCCGGCAAGACCTAGGAATTGACGAATCTCCGTGGGGAGTCTTAGGTGTTTCCCAATCTTTAATAGCCTCGATTTTAGCGGGATCAACATGCAATCCTTGGCTATCAATTACGTGCCCAAGAAATTGTACTTTCCGAATCCAAAAATCACATTTAGAAAACTTAGCATACAACTTCTCGCTTTGAGTAATTCTAAGATAGTCTTGAGATGTTCTTCATGCTCTTGCTTGCTTTTAGAGTAGATCAAAATGTCGTCAAGGAACACAATTACAAATTTGTCCAAATAAGGCTTGCACACCCGATTCATAAGATCCATAAATATTGCCGGTGCGTTTGTCAATCCAAACGGCATCACTTGAAACTCGTAATGTCCGTAACGAGTCCTGAAGGCCGTTTTCGGGATATCTTCTTCCCGAACTCTAAGTTGATGGTAACCCGATCTCAAATCGATCTTCGAGTAAAATTGGGAACCTTGCAACTGATCGAACAAATCATCGATTCTTGGAAGTGGGTAACGGTTCTTCACCGTCAACTTGTTTAGCTCACGATAATCTATGCACATTCGAAATGATCCATCTTTCTTCTTGACAAATAAGACCGGTTGATTCGTGTCAATTATAGTTCAAGGAAAACACACAAAGAAATATGTGTTAACCCGAGTTCGTTTGTCCCGATGAAGATCGAATGGAATTTGTGTTCCCGGAACGTGATTCGTGTAGTGAATGTGAATAAGAGTGATTGATTTGTGATTTTACACTACGAACAATAAAATAATAAAAGTAAACAACTAATTAAGCTAATGAAACAATTAAACTAAGCATACGAATTTAAAAACGAGAATTTGAATTTAAAACGTTACGCGACGTAATTTAAAAACGTAAATAAAAATGATTTTGTGAAATTTAAAACCTAAAAATTTAAAAATAATTTTCCTATATTAAATCTGATAAAAGAAAATTTTTTGGAAAAAGAAAAATATTTTTTTGACTTTTTAATAATTTTTTATGAATTAAAAAACTAATTAAAACTATTTAAATGATTTAAAAATAGTAAAACTAATTGGAAAAATCTGAAAATTTTTTAGTGATTCTAATTTTAAATAAGAAATCTAGGAAAAATAATTTCAAAAGCTGAATAAGTCTGAATAAGCTAAAACAGTGCAATAAGCTAATGGAAATAAGCTAAAATTAAGCAAACACAAGCCAAAAATTATAAGAAGCTAAAAACAGATTACTCTAACTACTGGAAGCTAAAAATGACTGAAAAGGACAAGATAAGCATACTGAATAAGCTACAAATAAGCTGAACAGTTAGAAGGACAAGGTAGTTTTAAATGATATTCCACCCAACTTTAAGCACTAAATTAGCAGTTCAATTAAGCTCTAAACTAAAACCTAATGGGGGCAAAATGAAACCAGCACTACTATCTATCTAGAAAATACAAAAGCCCCAAAATTTAAGCTCAGTCGCTACTCTATTTTTAGTCCAGATCAGATACTAAAACTCAAAAGTTGATGTAGCAATTTAGTGCAGAACAGATCAGTTTTAAGTGCTGAATTTGCAGCCCTAGAAAAAGCTATTCAATAAGCTGAAACTACAGATACCAGATATTAAACATTAAGCCAACTATATGAACTACCTAAAACCCAAAAATTGAGGTCTAAACTAATCTGGATAAGCTAGAAATTCCATAAGAACAGCAGACCTAAAAGCACAAGTTACACTAGTGACAGCAGGAAAGAAAAGTGGCGCAAACTAGTGAGATCTTACTAACTTTAAACTAGCCTTTTGCAAACTTACTACAACACTTAAAAGCAACCATAAAAGGCCAAAGTGGAAACTCAAATATGCTGAGCTTATGCTGAGCTTATTGAGGCAGTTTAAGCTACTTAAAATAAAACTACTGATGCAGATTAATTAACTAACCTCAAATCATCAAGTCTACTGATGAAACAGCTGAATTACTACAAAACTAATCAAATCTAAATCTCAACTGAAAGCAGTGCAACAGTAACTGATCTTATTCTAACCTGATCTAAACCTAACAACCCTAACCTGGTCTAACTCAGCTATTTCTCAAGTAGAATGGACTTCATAAGCTGTAAAACAAATTCCCAAACATCCAATAAACTAGTTTTGAAACTGAAAAAGATGATTTCAAAGGTGAATAAGCTGATCAGACAAAAGAAACTGTTTAGACTTTTTCTTTTAATAATAAAGATGTAATAAAATCAGACACTCATAATCCAACTTTTGACATCAGAACTATACCTAATCAGCATAAAAGTTTAAAAATAAGCAATAAGATGAAAATAAGCTGAATAACAGTTAAATAGACCAAACTTTTACTTTCATTAAAAATAAAAAAAACTGAGTACATACGACTGGAAATGAAATTACAACTTCAATTTAAAAACTACACTACAAAAACATTAAAATGACACGAAATTAAATCGGTAACAATTTTTTAAAGACATAAAAATTGGACACTTGACTGGAAGGAGGAGGGGGCTATTTATAGCCATTCTCAGAACCTTCTGGGAATCCATGCTGGCAATCCGTGGCATCCTCAGCTGCTAACCACCCTTGGATCGTTTCTTTCTTCCCACGCTTCATTCTTGGCCCTTAGATCAAAGTAGTGACGCGGCTCGTCCAATAAGCATCTCCCACGTGTCCCTGGCAGTGTCAGACCTTCCAGAAGCTTTTTAATCACGAGGTAATCATTTGTACGAGGGTAATTTTGGGGTGCGGTTATTAGGGTTCTTGGTAAATTATTTTGGGGATAATTTTTGGCGGTTGTATGCGTGTGAGGTGTGTGTGTGTTTTTAATATTTATTTGACTGTGTTAGTTAAAAGGGGTTGACCGGGTTAAAAGTGTTGGACCGGGTATGGGATAATTTGGGGTGGATTGGGCTTAGGCGAAGGATTTTAAGAATGGGCTTGTGGTGTTGGATTTTTGGGTTGTTATGAATGGATTGGATTTTTATTATAGAATCCGGTTTAGGTTAGTGTTTATTTAAGATTTGGTATTTTAAACTCATAAGGACCAAATGTGTATATCTTGAAATCTCAGGGACCAATCTTGCCATATTTTCCAAAGTAGATCCAAGGGATGAAATTGACAATCTCTGAAAATATGAGGACCTCGGTTGACTTGTTGACAATAATTTCTTCCCGGCATCGGCTAAAAATAATACTTCCATATCTCGTGCTCGTTTTTCCGGTTCTTTCTTGATTTTTGTCCTTTTCTTCGATATCCGTGCCTGCATATGTAAAAACACAAAAACACAATATATTTGGCATTTTGGTCGGGTTTTTGGTCTTTTTGGGTCCGGTTTTGGTCTAGAAATGGTATGTGTTTTAAGCACATACCAAAATTCCCCCAGACTAAGCTATTGCAATGTCCTCATGCAATGTTATAAAAACTCTCCGATTTTCCTTTTTATTCTATTTTTGTATTTTCTTATTTTTCACGTGACGGCTTTGTTGACAATCATTATCTCATGATAACTTTTAGGGTCTTCGAGCAGGAAACACGACACAAGAGGAAGTGACCATAAGGATAAAATTCGTCGTCCCTGATTTTTCACGAGTCCCCAAACTAAGCTTAAAAACGAAATCATTGTCATCTACAAGTTAGACTGCCAACACTACTCAGAAAGCTAATTGTGGACACCTTGTTCCCAAATTCCTATTTTCCTCTATTTATTTTATTTTTGGTGAGAAATGAATTTCTTCGAATTCTCTTTTCGATAATTTTTAGACCGATAAAGATACCTAGTTTAGACGCTAAATAGTTTCTAAACCTTCCCTTGAAAACCGTTGCATACAAAAATGAGGTCCACATCAAGGTCTCTGATTTAAACGATTTTGAGGATATCCCTTTTATTTGCGACCGAAACAACTCATCTACGAGTCCAGAGACAGAAGCCTTTATTAGGACACCTCGGAGTCGAAATTTGGCATTTTTAACTTTATTAAGCACATATTATTAATCCTTGGCCCTTTATAACAATCACAACATCGGCTGCGAACCGGCAAGATGTGATAGTCTATTATGACCTTGGAATTTTTCCTCTGCCTTTATTAGAAGTCTACAACATCGGCTGCGAACCGGCAAGATGCAGAAAACTTTTTATGGCTTTGGATTATTATTATTATTATTCATTATTCATTATATATTTTGCCAAATCCCGAGTCCTACGGCTTTTATAACAATCCCAACATCGGTTGCGAGCCGGAAAGATGGAATAGTCTATTACACCGTAACACTGGCAGTACCTTGATGTGTACCTAACTTTCATAAGCAAGAATTCTCTAAGGAAGAAATAAAAACTAAATTTCGCCAAAACCAAAATAGCTTTAATTATTTATAGAGTTTTATTTTTGGGGTGAAACAAGCTTATGGGAACAAAAAGCCACAAATAACTTCGATGAGCTCTAAAGAGATCCAACTACTCCACGTTTAGCAATCTAACTTATAAACAACTCTATCATTTTTCGTTCTTCGCAAATTTAAAATCTTAAATAATGAGATCCGCGAATGCTTAGCCTTATAATCAAGCCATGCATATATAAAGTCAAATACGGGAACTTGCAAACTCTTAAAAAGAATTCGCGTTTTCTAGCTCCTTGTGAAAAGACTAGCACAAGCTTATGGATTATAAACGGTTAAGGGAACAAGCTAGAGCTCAACACGCCCGATCAATTCAGAATTTTATTCCTACTCTCTCCAGCGGAAAGTCAACAAAAATGTCAAAACTTATTATATTTTTGCACAAAAATTTTCAATTTTTTTTATTTTTTGGATTTTTTCAATTTTTGGGAGGAAAAAACGGGGTTGCATGAGTAAACAGCAAAAAGTGCAAGGCAAAAATCAAATCGCAAGATTACCCCCCCCCCCCCAGACTAAAACGAGACATTGTCCTCAATGTCTTAAAGGTAAGGGTTCTCCTACATAAATCTAGGGCCGTTTATGAATTATGCCAAAGATAAACGTTAAACGATAAGATTTTAGGATATCGGATAAGCAGCGGATGATGAAACTCGAGTAGCGTGAAGGAAACTACGAGCACGAGAGTCTTCATCATCGGGCATTCCTGGACATATCACAGAAAACACGAAACACAAGATATGGAAGAGGAGACCTCTTCACGTCACTTTATTAGAAAAGAGATAAGAAGATAGAATGATAAGCATGGGGTGCCTCCCACGAAGCGCTTGTTTTTGGTAACCGAGTCACATGAGCTTGACTCGACCCCGAATTTATTTGTCCTTGGGGGAGCATGTGGAAAAGATAATCTCCATCGGACTTTCGTTCAAGATGTTTGGATAAACATTGAAGCACACGAAAGTTCCACTCCGATGAGATACCCACGGCTCTAGAAAGAAAAGAAAATGTCGGGGTCAAAGATGGTGTCTTCACTCCCGAGGGAGTGAAAGAGAGGAGAAGTCACCGAATAGGTGAAGAAGGGGAGAAAGATCATTATCAGAATGGGAATCCATTCTTCATCAATAAAAACCTCGGGAGGAGGGTTGGGATGAAATCATCGATAAGTAAACTCTTAGGATAGAGTACATCTCCCCCCGGGTCGGGATCCTCTTCAAAATCATAGAAATCATACTCTGGAGGAGATATGATATGATTCTTATGAAGTTCGTCTTTGAGCTTGAGCTCTGAAAGGTTATACGGAGGTGGGACATGTGCTGTACTTTGTGTGCTAGAAGTTTGCACCTCGTCCATTATTGTCTCCGTATCTGACTCAACATCAGAAAGAATTCCATCATCAGGTGGTTTAGCAGGAGGGCGAGGGGATAATGGATCAACGTGAAATGACTCAGTTTCTGGAAGGGAAAGGGGATCATCATTAAGCAATCTTTCAAGAAAAAGAATTTCCCTTGCTGAGTCATGGGAATCGTCGGGGCGAGGTATTGGTAAAATCGGCTCATCAAATGTAGAGTCCTCGTCCTCAACGTTCTCTAACCCTCCATCGAAAAGAGGATTAACTTTGCAAGAAGTATACTCATTATTGAATTCAAACAGAGGGTTAGAGAAAATCCCGGAAGTAACTTTAGAAACGTCAAGAGATTCACCATATGATTGCAAATCACTTTCACTGTCAGATATTTCCTCGGACTCACTTGGGATTGGGACAAGGTTCTCAACACCGTCTAATTCCGTTGCCGGAATAGTGTTTAGATGCTCGTCCCCCATTTTTAGAGAGTCCTCGAGTTCTTTGGTAGGAACGACGGGTGCTATTTGAGGGAAGGTTACCGGAACAAATCTCTCCTCGTCATCATCGGAATCATCGTCATAGTAAATTAAGTTCTTTCGAAAGTTAGTTGCTCTCTCTTCGGCAAGTAATTCTTCCATGGACTTCCCGAGAGTATTAAGACTAGCCGCTATCTCTCGATGTCGAACCACAAGTTTTTCAATTTCGCGCATTCCATCTTCAAATGAATTTTTGACGGGATTTTGTGGGGGTTGGTAATTGTCAAAACCGTGAGTATTATAGCAAGGATTAGGTTCATAGTGATTTTGACCCCACGATTGACATTGATAATCATTATGAGGACCCCCACAATTTGCACAAGAAAAATTCGAAGAATTTTGAAACGATGTATCATTGAAACCCTGATAGTACGCCTCGTGCTCATATGAATTCTGCGGAGGGTGGTTAAAATCGTTTTGAGGATAATTGGAAAAGTTCGGATTAGAATCATAAGCAAATGAATTTTCAGCTCCCGAAGCGCAATTTGAACAAATTCCATTTATGAGATCATTTCCACACCACTCGCAGGTACACCGTTGACACTGAAAACCACCTAACGGATCTCCACACCCATAGCAGTAATCCTGATTAATTGGAGACATCTGGGGCTGTGGAGAGTAGTTGGAAAAATTTGGCGATTCATTGAACGAATTTGGATTAGAATCATTAATGAATGGAGTTTCGGCTTTTAAATAGCACATACAAAGCCCACGACTAAATCCACATTCGTTGCAAAAACATCGGTTACAAAGTGAATTATTCCCCAACGGATCTCCACATATAAAGCAGTGATATCCAGGTGACTCCATAAGAATTAAATATAAGAGGGATAAAGAGATAGAATCAAATGGTTAAGAAAATAAGAAGATAAGAATTAATTGGTATGAGAGGGTAAAGGAATAAGAATTAAACATATAAGAGGATACGAAGATTTTTTTTGGGTTTTTAAATTGGAAAATCTCAAAAGAAAGTGAAAAATTAATTTTGAAAAGAAAAATCTTTTTGGATTTTTATGTTTAATATTTGAGATTATTCTATTTTTGTGATCGCTAATTACCCGAACTCTTTTCTTTCAATACTACGCGCAGCGTGGCGGAGAGGCAAAGGTCCACCGAAGTTGATTAAAAACCCGCCTCTTTCGGTCTGCAATTTAATGTCAAGACCATCCTATAAACCCCGTTTTTTAGGTTGTAGTAATGAAATAATCCGAGAAACGTTTAATGTCGTGATCTCTTTTTGGTTATTATTAGGAAATGGTTTACAACGCCCTCTCGAGAGCGAGGATATTTATTATATATATATATATATATAATATATTTTTTTTGGATTTTGGAACACTTTTAACAAAGTGTTCTGAGTTTATTTTATTTTTGGTATTTTTGATTTTTTTCAAAAACGATAACTTCCGAAGAAGGATCTTCAAAACACGATTCGACGAACGAAATCACGAACTCACTTCAACCTTCCCCGGCAGCGGCGCCAAAAATTGATTTGTGTCAATTATAGTTCAAGGAAAACACACAAAGAAATATGTGTTAACCCGAGTTCGTTTGTCCCGATGAAGATCGAATGGAATTTGTGTTCCCGGAACGTGATTCGTGTAGTGAATGTGAATAAGAGTGATTGATTTGTGATTTTACACTACGAACAATAAAATAATAAAAGTAAACAACTAATTAAGCTAATGAAACAATTAAACTAAGCATACGAATTTAAAAACGAGAATTTGAATTTAAAACGTTACGCGACGTAATTTAAAAACGTAAATAAAAATGATTTTGTGAAATTTAAAACCTAAAAATTTAAAAATAATTTTCCTATATTAAATCTGATAAAAGAAAATTTTTTGGAAAAAGAAAAATATTTTTTGACTTTTTAATAATTTTTTATGAATTAAAAAACTAATTAAAACTATTTAAATGATTTAAAAATAGTAAAACTAATTGGAAAAATCTGAAAATTTTTGAGTAATTCTAATTTTAAATAAGAAATCTAGGAAAAATAATTTCAAAAGCTGAATAAGTCTGAATAAGCTAAAATAGTGCAATAAGCTAATGGAAATAAGCTAAAATTAAGCAAACACAAGCCAAAAATTATAAGAAGCTAAAAACAGATTACTCTAACTACTGGAAGCTAAAAATGACTGAAAAAGGACAAGATAAGCATACTGAATAAGCTGAACAGTTAGAAGGACAAGGTAGTTTTAAATGATATTCCACCCAACTTTAAGCACTAAATTAGCAGTTCAATTAAGCTCTAAACTAAAACCTAATGGGGGCAAAATGAAACCAGCACTACTATCTATCTAGAAAATACAAAAGCCCCAAAATTTAAGCTCAGTTGCTACTCTATTTTTAGTCCAGATCAGATACTAAAACTCAAAAGCTGATGTAGCAATTTAGTGCAGAACAGATCAGTTTTAAGTGCTGAATTTGCAGCCCTAGAAAAAGCTATTCAATAAGCCGAAACTACAGATACCAGATATTAAACATTAAGCCAACTATATGAACTACCTAAAACCCAAAAATTGAGGTCTAAACTAATCTGGATAAGCTAGAAATTCCATAAGAACAGCAGACCTAAAAGCACAAGTTACACTAGTGACAGCAGGAAAGAAAAGTGGCGCAAACTAGTGAGATCTTACTAACTTTAAACTAGCCTTTTGCAAACTTACTACAACACTTAAAAGCAACCATAAAATGCCAAAGTGGAAACTCAAATATGCTCAGCTTATGCTGAGCTTATTGAGGCAGTTTAAGCTACTTAAAATAAAACTACTGATGCAGATTAATTAACTAACCTCAAATCATCAAGTCTACTGATGAAACAGCTGAATTACTACAAAACTAATCAAATCTAAATCTCAACTGAAAGCAGTGCAACAGTAACTGATCTTATTCTAACCTGATCTAAACCTAACAACCCTAACCTGGTCTAACTCAGCTATTTCTCAAGTAGAATGGACTTCATAAGCTGTAAAACAAATTCCCAAACATCCAATAAACTAGTTTTGAAACTGAAAAAGATGATTTCAAAGGTGAATAAGCTGATCAGACAAAAGAAACTGTTTAGACTTTTTCTTTTAATAATAAAGATGTAATAAAATCAGACACTCATAATCCAACTTTTGACATCAGAACTATACCTAATCAGCATAAAAGTTTAAAAATAAGCAATAAGATGAAAATAAGCTGAATAACAGTTAAATAGACCAAACTTTTACTTTCATTAAAAATAAAAAAAACTGAGTACATACGACTGGAAATGAAATTACAACTTCAATTTAAAAACTACACTACAAAAACATTAAAATGACACGAAATTAAATCGGTAACAATTTTTTAAAGACATAAAAATTGGACACTTGACTGGAAGGAGGAGGGGGCTATTTATAGCCATTCTCAGAACCTTCTGGGAATCCATGCTGGCAATCCGTGGCATCCTCAGCTGCTAACCACCCTTGGATCGTTTCTTTCTTCCCACGCTTCATTCTTGGCCCTTAGATCAAAGTAGTGACGCGGCTCGTCCAATAAGCATCTCCCACGTGTCCCTGGCAGTGTCAGACCTTCCAGAAGCTTTTTAATCACGAGGTAATCATTTGTACGAGGGTAATTTTGGGGTGCGGTTATTAGGGTTCTTGGTAAATTATTTTGGGGATAATTTTTGGCGGTTGTATGCGTGTGAGGTGTGTGTGTGTTTTTAATATTTATTTGACTGTGTTAGTTAAAAGGGGTTGACCGGTTAAAAGTGTTGGACCGGGTATGGGATAATTTGGGGTGGATTGGGCTTAGGCGAAGTATTTTAAGAATGGGCTTGTGGTGTTGGATTTTTGGGTTGTTATGAATGGATTGGATTTTTATTATAGAATCCGGTTTAGGTTAGTGTTTATTTAAGATTTGGTATTTTAAACTCATAAGGACCAAATGTGTATATCTTGAAATCTCAGGGACCAATCTTGCCATATTTTCCAAAGTAGATCCAAGGGATGAAATTGACAATCTCTGAAAATATGAGGACCTCGGTTGACTTGTTGACAATAATTTCTTCCCGGCATCGGCTAAAAATAATACTTCCATATCTCGTGCTCGTTTTTCCGGTTCTTTCTTGATTTTTGTCCTTTTCTTCGATATCCGTGCCTGCATATGTAATAACACAAAAACACAATATATTTGGCATTTTGGTCGGATTTTTGGTCTTTTTGGGTCCGGTTTTGGTCTAGAAATGGTATGTGTTTAAGCACATACCACCGGTGCTCCCCAAGGCGAGGAACTTGGTCTAATGAATCCCTTGTCTAGTAGTTCTTGTAACTGATTAGACAATTCTTGCAACTCTGATGGTGCTAGTCGGTAGGGTGCTCTTGCTACTGGTGCTGCTCCTGGCACCAAATCTATCTGGAACTCTACTTGACGGGTTGGCGGTAATCCAGGCAAGTCTTCGGGAAAGACTTCCGGATAATCTCGGACAACTGGTACATCTTCCAATCTTTTCTCATCCGACTTCTTTTCGGTTATGTGTGCCAGAAAAGCATAACATCCCTTCTTTATGTACTTTTCGGTCTTAATACATGTTATGATGCTTAATCGAGTTCCACTTCGTTCACCACGGATAATTAAGGTTTCACCATTATATGGGAGATGAACAACCTTTTCGTCACAGATAATTCTGGCGTGGTGTTTGGATAGCCAATCCATACCAATTATAACGTCAAAACTACCGAGTTCGATTGGCATAAGATCGATGCTGAATGGATGGTTTAGGAAGTTAAAGGTACAACCACGGATTATGGTGTCGGAGCCAACTAAGCTACCATTAGCTAATTCAATGTTGTAGGCAGTGTCTAAAGTGGTCGGTGCAATGTTAAGTAAAGGAGCAAAAGTAGTAGACACAAAGCTTTTATCGGCACCTGAATCAAATAAAACGAAAGCATAACGATTATTGAGAAGAAACGTACCCGTGAGAACGTTCGGGTCTTCCCTGGCTTCCCTTCCCCTAAGATTGTAGACTCTTCCTGGTGCTCCATTATTCTGAGTTTCCACTCTCTTATTCTTCTCCTTCGGGCATTCTTTCTTGAAATGTCCTGTTTCGCCACATCCGAAACATGTTCCAGGAATCCTTTGATTTGCTGCCGCAGTAGGAGACCTGCAGTCTTTGGTTAAGTGCCCAATTTTCTTGCAATTACCACATGGAGTCGGGCAACATCCTGGATTGTGGTGACGTTGGCATTTGTCACACTTAGGAAGATTTCCTTCATAACCTCTCCTTTCAGTCGGACCTGCCACATAGGCCTTGACAACTTCTTGCTTTTTGTTGGGTTGTTGAGCAGCATTTCCTCCCTGAGTAGCATCCCACTTTCTCTTGTTGTTGTTACTGTTGTTGTAGCGGTTGCTGTTGTTGTTGTTGCTGCGGTTACTAGTATTGACATCTCGAGTAGCTCTTGCTCGAACAACTTGGTCCATTAAATTATGAGACATTCGGATTGTCTCATCCAGGGTACTTGGCTTAGAAGATGTGACATTTCCCTGAATACTGGGCGGAAGTCCCCAGATGTACCTCTCAATCCTTTTTCGTGTAGTAGAAACCATCTCAGGACAGAGAGTAGCCAATTCATGGTATCGCTTAGTATAAGCGGCAATGTCAACTCCTTTTACGGCTAAGTTCCAAAACTCTACTTCCATCTTTTGAACCTCATTTCTTGGACAATACTCAGCTATCATCATTTCCTTAAAATCAGCCCATGGTGTTTCAAAAGCTGTATCAATTCCCACTGACTGGGCATAAGCATTCCACCATGATAAGGCACCATCCAGCAAGGTACCTGTAGCATATGTCACCTTACAATCCTCCGCGCATTTGCACATGCGGAAAACCGATTCCAACTTTTCAAACCATCGTATCAAACCAACAGCTCCTTCGGTGCCACTGAAAGTCTGTGGCCGGCAACCCGAAAATTCCTTGAAAGTACACCCACGAGTTGCATTTTCAGCTCTAGTTGCCGTTCCACTTGCTTCTCCGCCGTTACCACTGTTGCGTTGATTCTCGTATTCAGCCATAGCAGCAGCAACTTCTGCAGTGACTCGTTGAGCAACAAGTCGATCAATAGCAGCTGCACTCATGCTTTGTTTCTTTGGTGGCATTGTTCTTCTAATCACAAGAATAACAATAATTAGGATCCATAAGTAACAAAGGTCATCACAAGTGTATGTATATACAATCATGACATATATAAATTACAACAAGATCAACCACAAAGATAGGAGTAATTCATGACAAGAATGAATCACAATAGGAATAGGATAGAATAAAAATCAATCATAATAAATCACAATAGCCATAATATATTCACATCATTAGTAGATACAACCACGATAATGATTGAAACATATCACAACAAGGATAAATCATGATAAGAGTATAGTGCGATAAGAGTCAACCACAACACACATGAATAATACATGGAAAATCTCGGCTAACATAGGCCGATATCATCATATAGCATCATACCATAAGTCTACATAACTTGTTACGGTTTTGTACAACATACAAAATATCACAAGTGTCTTTAGTTATGCCACACACCCCGTGGCTAAGGTATAGATACAAAAGCTATATAAGATACTAGTCTAGTCTAGAAACCACCGGGTGGAATACCCAAACGACTCTGGAGCTCTCGGATCTGCCTGGTCAAGCTAGCTATGATGTCATCAGTCAGTCCATGGCGTGTCTGAGACTCCTCGACAGTATGCTCCAAGGTGGTAATCCGAGTACGATCCAAAAGATGCTGGTCCATGAGGCGTCCCCTCATATGACGCTCATGCTGGATGCTCTCGCGAAGCTCAGTGATCTCATCTCCCCTGATAGCATCACGCTCCTCTAACTCAACAATGCGTGTCATAGCAATCTCTAGCCGGTCTCTAAGTGCCTCTCGCTCATCATGAGCATCTGCAGCTGAGGAATACTGATCCTCCTGATGCTGTGCGAGCTGATCCTGTAAATCGGTAACCTGCTCAAGAGTCTGGTCTAGGGTAGTCCCTAATCCAGCGACAGTCTGTTGGATGTCACCTCGACTATCCAACAAGATAGCAACGTCCATCTCTAAATCACTGATGCGACTCAAAGGAATCTCATGAAGGTGATCACAGACTCGGTCAAGTCGGTCCTCATGGCGAACCAACCTAGCAATCAACATAGGAATGGTACGATGAATAGGCTCTCGAGTAACCGGTAGGACTCGAGCACCAGCCATAGATGAACTCTCACCTAACTCATAGGTACTAGGTGTACCCTCCTCGTACCTCCAATCACTAAGAGTATGTGGAATGAATGACCACATGCGAGCGTCGACTCTACGACATGCTTTGGGTCGATCAGATGCCTCGGCAGCTGCCTGGGCGTAAGGGTCAGATGGTGAGGGTAGTATGGTGAAAGACCTCTTACGAGGTGGAAGTACAGTATCTGGAATAGCTCTGGATGATGGTGGTAATGGGACAGTAGTAGTCTGATGGTAGGTGAAGACTGGTGGTGTAACATAAGATGGTAACATATATGGAGGAGGTCGAAAGGATGAAGCAGGTAATGGTGCAATATCATCAGGTGATAGCCACTGCTGTGTCTCTAAGTACTGATCATATGTCAGTGGTCCATAGACAGGAGGTGGTGATGGGACCGTAGTGGTCTGAGGGTGAGTAGATGAAGGTAATGGTAATGAAGATGATGCAATGGATGGTGATGGGAGAGTAGAGGTAATCGGTACTGATGGTGATATCTGTGGAGTAGGTGCAGTCTCGTCATCCTCAAATGGCTCGGTCTCAGCAGAGATGTCGCCAGAGGGTGCGAGGGATGGAATAGTAGGTGATACGGGAACGGTAGGGGACGATGAGGTGTCCTCTATGTCCGAGTCTGAGGAGATGATAATGGGATCAGTGGATGTATACATGTCGCTGTGACCAGGTCAATAAGAAAAATACATACGTATGAGTATAAGTATAAGTAACTCGTATAAAATGAGTAAATAAAAGCATGTATAGTAATCGCCTACGCACATCATGATGTAGTGAAGTGTCGTGACCTAGCGGTTATAGTCTAGGGTCAATGATGCATCCTAGTTCTCTATAACCATGGCTCTGATACCAATCTGTCACACCCCTAAAATCTGGGTTGCAGCGGAATGGAATTCCGAGGGCGTGATGTTCTCGGTCACAAAGTACAAGGTAATAAAGAACGACCTCTAAGTGAGTCGTTTTAAAAACAAGCGTTTGATTAAAATTAAGTTTTACAAAACATAATTTATCAGAGTTCACCATCAAAATGCAAGATTTAAATACAAAACCAAACGCTAAATATTGTAAGAAAATCTCCATCATGATGTGCATCCCAAAATGTGACTCGAAGTGCTTCCATACAAAAGGTGTATCATCATCACCTAGTTACCTGAGAATACACGCTAAAAGGGTCAACAATAATGTTGGTGAGAGTCATAGGTTTAAATAAACAGTATTGCGGACCACAAGATTTCAGTAGCAAGACAATACAACAAATATAGTGTCTCAGCCAAAAATAATATATACAGTGCCTAAGCTCATGACCCCGAAGCTCGACGTAATGGTATGCAATCCAGCATATAATAATGCCCCTAAACAAGTGTTTGCCAGGCACTCGGAAATAATCCGAATGATATGCGTCCGTTTACCCAGTTGGCGCGACCAACCCGGACGGGGTGTCAACCCAAATAGATCTATTCATAACATCCGCGCTTACAAGTAATTAACGGTTCATGATTCGTAGGGGACTTCAATGGCAATGCGGTAACTTAGGCAAAGTAACAGTTTTAGTACTTGTGTCCGTATGTAAAAACAAGCGTTGTATTCCCACCCCGAGGGTTTAGAAATCATGTATAAACAATGTAAAATCGGGGCTATGAAACTCACCTTAGCAAAAGTAATCCCAACTAGTGTTATGAAAATGGCAAAATAGGTCCAACAATCTCTAACCGCGACCTAATTATGCATATGTCTTAGTTTCCGAAATCAAGGTCAAGCATGCAAGTCATACACTACATTATCACTTGTACATGTCGTTGCATCATTTGTCAAAATATATTTGCGTCGTTTTGATCCTTTATTAGAAATTATTACTTGTAGAAAATATAAGTCGTTCCTTTGTAACAAAGTTTTATGTGCCGCGTTAATATGCTTTTCATAGTTTCCTAACGCATTTATTTAGTATACACATGATTCTAGCATTTTTGTTTACGTCATTTTAGCCGAAAAATGCTCCAAAAGGTCCAAAATTCACTTCTAAAAATTCTAACAGCTCCACTATACCCTATTAGAAGCTGACAGAAATATTGGGTTTCGTCGCAACTTCCGTAGGCCATATCTTTTGCGTCTTAGCTCCGTTTTTCAAGTTTTATATATCCCCGCGAAGGTATTCAAGTGTACTTTAGGTTTTTCAAGGTCTCGGCTAGTCCAAAAATCATTTAATCTCAGTTTTCATAGCTTGAAAACCGGGACAGCAACATATATAGTTTCAAAAATAACCATTTTCACTACTTGTAACTTTTTGATCTAATTAAATCTACTTCCCTTGAGTCATCCTAACAAGTCTAAAGTTTTCCAACATTATCAATGGTGATCTAAGCTTAAACTTAACAATATTCCAAGGTCCATATAATAATCATCAAGAATGTTTTAAATCTACAAGTTTACTAACTTAAATACTTATAAGCTTTACTTGAAATAAAAACTTGTTAAGACCTAAAGTTTGATAAAGGATCATTATAAATGTAAAACTTATCAACATGTACCAAGTGATAATCATGTGTAGATACTTAACAAGCAAGTAAAATGTAAGAACCATGAAGTATAAGTAGGTTTACTCACAAAGTTAATTTTGTGAAATGAGTGTTGGAAATCACTAGCTTAACCACAAGTCTTGTGCTCTAAAACCCTTGATAATAAGCCCTAGTAATACTTGAACTAGACCACACAACTTTTCCTACTCCCTTCTTGCTCCTTGTGGTTCGAATGGTGCATGAGATGGAGAGTTGTAGTATATATTTTTTTTTGTAAGTAAAGTGTGTACATCCCTTAGTCCTTTTATAGAGAAAATAAGATATGCTACATTTAATGAAAGGAAGTACTATGGGGCGTATGGCTTTCTTTTGTCTGCCGAAAAAAAAGGGAAAGGCAACTTGGTCAAGCCCACTTTCTTGGTCCAATGTTGAGTCTATGTTTTAGTAGTAGTCAAAATATTTGTATGTTGTACCAACTTTAGTCAAATATACAATTATAGGCTACTATGCCTTAGGAGGAGGGGGCGGCAAAATAAAAAAAAAGAAGATGATTTTGTTAATCTTAAATGTAATGTATTTAGTGAATGTATTGGGTATTAAAAATAGCTATTGGTTAATAGTTTTTGCGGTTAAAGTTAAATACGTACAATTAAGTGGGCTTAATAAAATAGTTATAAAAGTGTAAGAAAATAATTTTTGGCACTTTTGTAGTAATTTTAGAAGTATAAAAATATCTTGAAAATAATTGTCGAGAAAATCGGGTATGTCGGGTGTCAAATATCGAAGAAGAATTATTGTTTGTTGAATTTAAAACCGTAAGTAGTTAAAGAATGGAAATTTGTTTTTGAGTTTAAAATTATGAAATAGAGCAGGAGCAAGATATTGGAGCATTGTGGTCTAAAAATAGCCTAAGTCCTAATGTACTTAGAATGTAATCAAGAATTCGTGTCGGTTCAAGTAAAAGAACTCATGTAAATTGTTTTAGATTAAATGTCAGGAATTTAAATTCAAGTTTAGAAAATAGTATTGACCTGGGAAATAGCGGGTTGTGACAAAATCTAATCGAATCCAAATCTAAATCTAATCCAAGTGTCAATGGGCTTCTAATCATCGGGGTAGTCCACTAACGCTCCTATGCACTCTTCACCCAAACCCAGCTTCCAACCTAAAACCTGCCGCAGGAAAGGAAATGCGGCTGAGCTTAAAAAGCTCAGTGAACAATGGGCTTCTAATCATCGGGGGTAGTCCACTAACGCTCCTATGCACTCTTCACCCAAACCCAGCTTCCAACCTAAAACCTGCCGCAGGAAAGGAAATGCGGATGAGCTTAAAAAGCTTAGTGAACAGATATATAACAAAAAAAACGGATAAACGAAATGTATATGAGTATAAGAAAAAGAAATCATAAGCTCCTGCTGAAAGGAATATCATCTGTCAAATGCATAAGAGATTAACATACACTGAACGAATATCATAAGTCAAAGGGAAACGAGGTATCAAAGATATATCACATAAGCATAATCATAAGGAAAAGGTAATGAGTATGTATCAACAAAGAAGCGTCTAAACAAGGTACTTGAATAGACAAACGAACATAGGAAAGCCACGAGCCGACCTACCGAGGTACTTGATAAATCTCATACATACATACATACATAATCCATAACCACATATCAAAGGATACGGAGAGGGGAGACCTCTCGGTACCACATGGAGTAGCTAGCTCCCGAACGTGAAGGAGTATAGAGCACATACTCAGTTCACCATACATATAACCATATCATAACCATACATAAACATAAGTGCTAGGATGCATCCATACGCCCCCCATACATACATACATAAACATACATGCACCCTGCTCGCAGGACAGGTGTACACATATCATAAGTGCGCAAGAGATCTCATAAACATAATCATATCATATAAAGTGGGGACGCTGTGGATCAATTACACCTCCACAGAAAGTGTCATGCCATCGGTGCCTCGATGACACGGCCATGGTACCTCCATGACTAGTTAGAAACTCGGGCATAAGAAGCATACATACATACATACATATAATCATAGCAGCATATCCGAATCATAGCAGATCATAATCATAATCAGAAGAGTATCAAATGAATGTGAATCATATATCAAAAGGATCATATCAAGGAATCATAAAGAACGAATCAAAGCATGAGGGAACATAGCAATGGCTTAGGGAATCTTATAACGAATCAAAGATCAAGATCAAGTCATGAGAGAAAGAGAAAGCACCCTTACTGAAAGAGTATAATATATGTACCTTAAACCGCCAACGAAACCATAACATAACATAAGAATAGGAAGTCACTCCTTCTTCAGCGAATCTACATGAATTAATGATTGGCTTATTATTAAATACTTATTTTGAATCAGATTACTCATTTTAGTCGGCTTTCCTTTTTTAGTAACTTTCCATTTATAGCAGCTTTCCAAAAATAGTAACTTTCCCGATTTAGTAAGTTTCCATATTTAGAATACAATCAGTAATTAAATAGGTTTAAATGCTTAAAGTGATCAATGTTATAGATTAGGGTTTAATTATGACAACTTATAATAGTTTAGAGTTTAAAATGTCAATATTACAAGTTTAGGGTCTAAGATGTAAATTATCAAGATTAAATATTAAAAAGTCAAATAAAGTTATTTTAAAGTTTATTTTATAAATTTATAATAAGATAATAACTTTGACCCCGTCGTTATAATTTTATATAATTTATTAATGTACCCACGATATTAATATTTATGCCGCGACGACCCAAGATTTTATTAAATCATGTAAACTCGTTTATAACCCGACATCGTTCCACTTCACTCATATACACACGACCTATGTTTATATATACGACACCTACACATATACCTTCGTTGACACGAGTTGAAAACATTCATTTTTATATACATGTTTATCTTTAGAAAAAAATAAGAGTTCCTTATTATAATTTATATGACCATGCCAACCACATATGTAATCCCTTTCTTAAATTCAGATTTCATGAGTACGTATATCTATGACCCAACATATGCATGCTTTCTTCCATTTTGATTATATAAAACCAGATTTTTAACATGTATAACATCAACGTGCATGGAACAGATTCAAAAAGCCAAAAAGAAGCAAGATCGACATATATGATACACATACAATAATTCAGGTTCGACATTCCAAAATTTAATCCGAAATAACATGTATGCAAATCTTCAATTTGTTAAGTTTCATTTCTAGATTTTTAATGCATCTTTTAAAGGTTAAAATGAGTGTCGCAAAGCCGAAACAGAACGTATATCACCAAGAGGAACAAAGACTCCAAAACAGAAATAAGATCGACATGCATCGGATCCATATTTTCGTGATTTTATGTGACCTTTTCTATCATTTTATGTGACATCGTGTATCATTTTATGTAAGATCTCTATTCGTTTCATGCATGTAAAATATTCGATCCATTTTAGTTACCCAGGACATGTTTTATACGTTTGATAAGAGCTCAAAATGAAAGTAAAAGATCAAAGATAAGAATACCTTTGGTGCGTTCGAAAGGAAGAGAATCAGAACCCAAAAGAACTAAACGAATCCCATGTGTTGAAACCCTTTCCACGATCAACCTATGCCATACCAACGATCACCAGCTTCATCCATGCACAACCGAAACTGATCGTAACGCAAACCGCGACCCAAACGAACACGAACACGAACAAGGTTAACGTGAACTAACCTTAACCCAACTGTAAAGCACAACCGAACCGAACTCGGACCGAATACGAACCCAAGCAAAATTTCCCGTGAACTTATTCCCATGCAGTCACATGGAGATCATAGAACTTGATAAAGGTTTACTGATAATGAAAGTAGCCTCTCGACACAAGTGGGAAAGGTTTGTTCTCTGTTTGCTTTCGTTTTGGATGTGAAATGTGATACGGTCAATTACTTAATAAAAACGTATGAAGAGAATGGGTAACAAAGAGGAATAATCGGATCTTCAAAAAAAAGGAAAAGGAAAAACGCGTGTGAAATTTGGAAGGTAAATATTTTGGGCCGAGATTTGCTTTTGAAATTTTGTACGTGATTCCTTGTGTGATTTCAGGGATTGTGGTGAAATCAAATAGTCGACCAAGATAGGAATAAATGCAAAATAGTTTTTCACATAATTTGGAAAGAAACAAATCGTCTAGATGATTTATTAAGGATAGCATGTGACGTTTTATCTAAAGGACTTCGGATATGATTTAGGATTTAGGTTATTTGTCAACTTAGATTAGGATTTAATATTGTTATGCAATTTATTTATACTTATAGTTCTAAATGTCATTTGTTATAATTCGTACTTAGGTTAAATTCAAAAATGTGCATAAAATGATGATTCAAATTTTAGGGTTTTACAATTCTTCCCCTCTAAAAAGAAAATTTTCGTCCTCGGAAATTGAAGTCGCAAAAGTTAGACGGAGACGTAGCTATCACAAAAGAACATCACAGTTAACCTCACGCTTGGGTAGGTTCTTCCAACAAAATCTTCACAAACAAAAAATTTCTCATGACTCGATCCCGACAACAAGGATAGCCCGAGGCTCTTCAACAGAACACAAATCATAACAAATCCGATCCAACAAATGCGAAACAAATGCGTCGCAGATGACAGATGACAGATGATAGTTAAAATCTCACAAGGAGATACACGAGACACATATACCTACAAGGAAAACACAGAGATAGTACTAAGCGATAAATCTTCATCCACTCCTACCAAATTCTGAACGAACAAAGGAACTTGCCAAGTCGGAGGAGCACAAATCGAATCATCAAACGTATCAAGAGTCTCATAAAGAGATGAGTAACATATTCATACTGATGTTCCAAATCACGAATCAGAGTATCAAAACGTATCAGAAGGCATAACAGAATAGGTAGACTAATCGTACGGATAAGAACGAATCCAAGGACAAACGTGTTGCGAACCAAAATTTCTTCAAATGCCAAGACGTCTAACTCTCCTATACTTCTCCTGGAAGTGTGAGCAAAAATACGATTCTCTGTCATGATCATTGCAGGTGCGCCATGTAACTTGAATAATCTTCTGGCGAAAGAAATCCCTGCCAATCTTCCAAGCAGCCGTCCAAGTCAATGCTCCACTGTAACTCCACCTGTTTGCCTTTCCTCCTGTGCGTGGAAATCACCAATGCAGTCGCCGCCGTTTTCATCCCATCTCGTCCGGCTCCTGCTTCAAGACTCTATACATATTAGTACAACTAAGATGAATAGAGTTGATAGAACTGTGTGCTTTAATCAAAACTGCCTCTTTCCGTCTTCTAACATAGATAATCTTCTACCGTCTTGTTCTTGAGCTTCTTCCTCCTGGGTAGAAACAATTTTCTTCTCTCATTCTTCATCCCGCAAAAATTACTCTTCGAAAATATCACAGAAGCTTCTCCTGACGTAGAACACCAAAAACGATGATGATCCTCGTGTTTCTCTTTTGTCTCAGAATACACTAATATGTCATACTATGACAATTTGTCCAAGTATTCATAAAAGACACGATTGATCGATTTCATAGGGACAGTCGGAGTAGTAACCAATACGATTGGCATCACAACATTCATAAAAGATGATACGAATACGAAAAGGAATTCTAGGAATATCTCGCTCTTCACACAAAATATGACACGATTCAGCTCCCAGTATCAATCCACAATTTCATGCTATCTTCATTCTTCTCCTCGAATCAAACAGAAGCACATCAAGGATACATGGCGAACATTCCAAGCAATCCGAATAACTCTCGAGGAGAGTCTCATCAAAGAAGTATCTACACAACCGTGAGGGATTAACGCACGAGTTTTCAAAACAAATGTGATCATAAATGATTATCAGGTTAGGAACCATGGTGCAGAATTTTGAGTTTCACGAATCGACAAAGATGGCAAATATAATATGACCGTTGTTAGCATCTCGATGTTTAGTCAACAAATCCATATCCAGGATAATATCGAATCGAACATCTCCAACGTAAACAGATTAGCAAAACATAATCATCTTCAAATATCTCCAGAACGCATCGAACAAATCGGATATTCATAATGGAAGGTCACAAGATTATCATAGAGATAGAATATGTAAGGTCAAAATCAATAATGGAGGAGGAACCTTAATATGATCATCAAAAGCAAAGGAAACCACAGAATGTGTTGAACGCATCGGATTCATAAGCACGCGAATTTTCTGAACAGACGAAAAAAAGCATCTAAACGAATGACAACTATCAAGGATCAAAGTTCAAAAGAAGTGATAATCCTCATAAAGTGAAACTTATAAGGCATTACTACAAGGTCTCAAAGCATTCTAACTTATGTTGCGAATCCTGATGAATCTTCAAAATCTCCGGAACGAATGATCTTATAATGGCTTAACTAAAAGCAGAGGCAAAATCAGAGTAATGCGGAAGCAAGATAACTAACCAACGCCTTATAATCTACCCAATCCTTACCGGTCATACTAAAGTTCTTAAAGGGAGAAACCTAAAGCAAATCCTTCCAGGGTTATTCCAAAAGTTCCTAAAGTGCAAAACTAAGGGTTCAAATCTTCACAGGCCATAACTTATGTACTACAAGTCGCAGCCTGGGCTCTGATACCATAATTGTAACACCCCAACCCGACAAGGGTCAAAATGTCACATTATGGTGCCAAATCAAAACATACAAATGCAAGCGGAAGACTTATAAACATAAAATTACAAAGGATATTATAAGGTTACAAAGGAAATACTAACTCTATACAAGAATGAAATACAAAACCAAAGAGAAATCTAAACGAATCCAAATCCAAATATAATCCAAGTGTCAATGGGCTTCTAATCATCGGGGTAGTCCACTAACGCTCCTATGCACTCTTCACCCAAACCCAGCTTCCAACCTAAAACCTGCCGCAGGAAAGGAAATGCGGCTGAGCTTAAAAAGCTCAGTGAACAGATATATAACAAAGCAAACGGATAAACGAAACGTATATGAGTATAAGAAAAGGAAATCATAAGCTCCTGCTGAAAGGAATATCATCTGTCAAATGCATAAGAGATTAACATACACTGAACGAATATCATAAGTCAAAGGGAAATGAGGTATCAAAGATATATCACATAAGCATAATCATAAGGAAAAGGTAATGAGTACGTATCAACAAAGAAGCGTCTAAACAAGGTACTTGAATAGACAAACGAACATAGGAAAGCCACGAGCCGACCTACCGAGGTACTCGATAAATCTCATACATACATACATACATAATCCATAACCACATATCAAAGGATACGGAGAGGGGAGACCTCTCGGTACCACATGGAGTAGCTAGCTCCCGAACGTGAAGGAGTATAGAGCACATACACAGTTTACCATACATATAACCATATCATAACCTTACATAAACATAAGTGCTAGGATGCATCCATATGCCCCCCATACATACATACATAAACATACATGCACCCTGCTCGCAGGACAGGTGTACACATATCATAAGTGCGCAAGAGATCTCATAAACATAATCATATCATACAAAGTGGGGACGTCGTGGATCAATCACACCTCCACAGAAAGTGTCATGCCATCGGTGCCTCGATGACACGACCATGGTACCTCCATGACTAGTTAGAAACTCAGGCATAAGAAGCATACATACATACATACATATAATCATAGAAGCATATCCGAATCATAGAATATCCGAATCATAGCATATCATAATCATAATCAGAAGAGTATCAAATGAATGTGAATCATATATCAAAAGGATCATATCAAGGAATCATAAAGAACGAATCAAAGCATGAGGGAACATAGCAATGGCTTAGGGAATCTTATAACGAATCAAAGATCAAGATCAAGTCATGAGAGAAAAAGAAAGCACCCTTACTGAAAGAGTAGAATATTTGTACCTTAAACCGCCAACGAAACCATAACATAACATAAGAATAGGAAGTCACTCCTTCTTCAGCGAATCTACATGAATTAATGATTGGCTTATTATTAAATACTTATTTTGAATCAGATTACTCATTTTAGTCGGCTTTCCTTTTTTAGTAACTTTCCATTTATAGCAGCTTTCCAAAAATAGTAACTTTCCCGATTTAGTAAGTTTCCATATTTAGAATACAATCAGTAATTAAATAGGTTTAAATGCTTAAAGTGATCAATGTTATAGATTAGGGTTTAATTATGACAACTTATAATAGTTTAGAGTTTAAAATGTCAATATTACAAGTTTAGGGTCTAAGATGTAAATTATCAAGATTAAATATTAAAAAGTCAAATAAAGTTATTTTAAAGTTTATTTTATAAATTTATAATAAGATAATAATTTTGACCCCGTCGTTATAATTTTATATAATTTATTAATGTACCCACGATATTAATATTTATGCCGCGACGACCCAAGATTTTATTAAATCATGTAAACTCGTTTATAACCCGACATCGTTCCACTTCACTCATATACACACGACCTATGTTTATATATACGACACCTACACATATACCTTCGTTGACACGAATTGAAAACATTCATTTTTATATACATGTTTATCTTTAGAAAAAAAAAATAAGAGTTCCTTATTATAATTTATATGACCATGCCAACCACATATGTAATCCCTTTCTTAAATTCAGATTTCATGAGTACGTATATCTATGACCCAACATATGCATGCTTTCTTCCATTTTGATTATATAAAACCAGATTTTTAACATGTATAACATCAACGTGCATGGAACAGATTCAAAAAGCCAAAAAGAAGCAAGATCGACATATATGATACACATACAATAATTCAGGTTCGACATTCCAAAATTTAATCCGAAATAACATGCATACAAATCTTCAATTTGTTAAGTTTCATTTCTAGATTTTTAATGCATCTTTTAGAGGTTAAAATGAGTGTCGCAAAGCCGAAACGGAACATATATCACCAAGAGGAACGAAGACTCCAAAACATAAATAAGATCGACATACATCGGATCCATATTTTCGTGATTTTATGTGACCTTTTCTATCATTTTATGTAACATCGTGTATCATTTTATGTAAGATCTCTATTCGTTTCATGCATGTAAAATATTCGATCCATTTTAGTTACCCAGGACATGTTTTATACGTTTGATAAGAGCTCAAAATGAAAGTAAAAGATCAAAGATAAGAATACCTTTGGTGCGTTCGAAAGGAAGAGAATCAGAACCCAAAAGAACTAAACGAATCCCATGTGTTGAAACCCTTTCCACGATCAACCGATGCCATACCAACGATCACCAGCTTCATCCATGCACAACCGAAACTGATCGTAACACAAACCGCGACCCAAACGAACACGAACACGAACAAGGTTAACGTGAACCAACCTTAACCCAACTGTAAAGCACAACCGAACCGAACTCGGACCGAATACAAGCCAAAGCAAAATTTCCCATGAACTTATTCCCATGCAGTCACATGGAGATCATAAAACTTGATAAAGGTTTACTAATAAGGAAAGTAGCCTCTCGACACAAGTGGGAAAGGTTTGTTCTCTATTTGCTTTCGTTTTGGATGTGAAATGTGATACGGTCAATTACTTAATAAAAACGTATGAAGAGAATGGGTAACAAAGAGGAATAATCGGATCTTCAAAAAAAAGGAAAATGAAAAACGCGTGTGAAATTTGGAAGGTAAATATTTTGGGCCGAGATTTGCTTTTGAAATTTTGTACGTGATTCCTTGTGTGATTTCAGGGATTGTGGTGAAATCAAATAGTCGACCAAGATAGGAATAAATGCAAAATAGTTTTTCACATAATTTGGAAAGAAACAAATCGTCTAGATGATTTATTAAGGATAGCATGTGACGTTTTATCTAAAGGACTTAGGATATGATTTAGGATTTAGGTTATTTGTCAACTTAGATTAGGATTTAATATTGTTATGCAATTTATTTATACTTATAGTTCTAAATGTCATTTGTTATAATTCGTACTTAGGTTAAATTCAAAAATGTGCATAAAATGATGATTCAAATTTTAGGGTTTTACAAAACATGAGGAGTTGTCTAGGTTGAAGGTGGAGAAGAGGATGGTGAAGAAGAAGGTGGAGCCGAAGGTGGCATGGTAGCAAGAGAAGTTGGTTGCACATTTTGTTGAGCAAGAAGAAACTCAATGTGGCCAAACATGATGTGAAGTTCATCTCTTAGAGAGGTGATGAGATGAAAGTTGTGAAAGCAACATGCACATCCCACAGTGTGGTTGTTCACAAAGTAGTAAGGAAGAGGATTACCAAGGGTTGGAGAAGATGGTGGAGTGGGAGGAATGTATTCCAAAGGCCCATTTGGTGATGTATTGGTATGATTTGGAGAATTTGTTGGAAGTGGAAGTGAGCTTCTTGGTGGAGAGCTAGAGAAGGTAGGAGATGATGGTTGATTACTCACAAAAGGAGTGTAAGCAATCGAGCTAGATTGGGTGAGCAAGGGTGATATGGTTTAGATGAAGAGTAGGATGTTCCATTGGTGGATGGTGTTTTAATAGGTGCACTTGGTGCTTGAGGAGAGGATGGTGGAGACTTTGGAGAAGGAGTGGTGTCATAGAGAGTGAGATCAATGAAATTGGTTTGTGGTGGAATAATTTTGATCTTAGGCCTTTTGTTTGGTTGTTGTGGATTGAGTGAGGCTTTGAGCTTTTTGCTTGTGGTTGGAAAAGAAGTGGAAGATGATGCCATTGTAGGGAATGAAGAGGAGATAGAAGATGATTGTGATGAGGTTGAAGAAGAGAAGAAGAGTTTAAATAATCAAGCATGGTTATGATTTGGGCAAAGCATGCATTAGGAAACATTTAGCACATAAAATTGTTTATCTAAACATGGTAAGGTGGTGATAAACATGCAATAGGTTTAGGATTGCAGAAAGGAAGAAAACAGTGCAAAAATCCGTGATCCCCAGGGGACGGTCCTTTAAATGCCGGACGGTCCTTTAAATGCCGGACGGTCCTTGATCACTAAGGGACCGCCGGCAGTGGGTTTCCAGATTTTTACCCACTTTTTCATTTCTGCAATCTGCAGGTATCTGAACACTTTCAGAATTTGAAAAATCTAAATCTTGTAAAGATACTAATCAGCAAACAAGATAAGGATAATCTAAACAAAGCATCAATGATATTCACCCATAGCATTCAAGGTCATAGAACATGCATTACAACACAACAACTAAACAAATTTCAACAAAAACATATTTGATGAATTCAATCTTCTTCGATGCGTTCTCATCCTGTCAGCAGTGGAGGTTCTCATGGGTCTAATGAATCGTGTAATTTGTTGTCTCGTTATTGGTTCTAAGACTCCAACAACAAGGTTATATTGATGATTTTGAAGGTAAGGGTAAGTTCTCATGAAGTAGTTATAGATACGAGTTAAGAACATCCCATAGGGCATTGACTTATTGTCATCGTCCTTGAGATGCATAATTCGCATAGCGAAAAGATAAGCAAGATTGTACGGCTGTCTAGTGAGAATGCAATAAAGCATATGTGACACACATGCTGGTATGCAATTGCGATCTTTTACTAGACATAGTGCGTTTTGGGTTGGAGAAACTGGCGGAGTTCACAGACACGGATTTTGTTAGGATAGAAAGTGTCGGATGAGTTGCAAAGTGAATTGATTAGTTCAGTTTGAGATGGGATGTAGGTGACATAAGGTCCTTCCCTTTCACGTTCCTCAATTAAGGAGTTTAACTCAGGATCTTCCGAATAGGCACATTGCCCATGGCATGGAATACCAAGGATCCGAGTAATTCCTCAAGTGACAGAGAGAAGCCATAGTGACTTATACAAAAGGTAAGATATATTGAGTTGTCATGAATACGTTTGACTCTAATTTCGCGAAAGAATTCTAGTATAAAATGTGGACAAATATGTTCATTGACAGTGAGTAGACAGTCAAGACCTATTGGTTGAAAGGCTTTGTCAATATGCTCCTGAGTTACATATGAATGATCGATAGTTCGACCTTCATGAATGTAACGAGACTCAACGTCTCTGAAGCTTTGAACGGAGTCGAGTGGTAGATAGGGTTCTAAAGAGATTTTTGGTATATATGACTGTGTACGATGAAGATCATAGTCAAATATGTGTGACATGGTTATACCTATATGAAAACAAACCAAATATTAGAATTTTGATTTTAGGCAAATTACTATTGTCAACTTATGCTTTATACACCTATTTTCCACAAATTTGACTCCTTTTGGTGCATGTTTATGAAAACGTTTTTTATTTGTATTAACTATGTATGAATACATTTATGTTACTTATTCAACTCCAATTTTTTATGGCAAATTCGAATTGGGGATTATCATAGTTTTTGGACATATTTCAAATCACATTTCTCTTATTGATTCTTGTGTTTAGATAAGTATTAATGGAAGTACATTGTTTACTTTTAATGTCGATTGTAATTAACTTCATGAAAAATTGAAAATCCCCAATTTAAATTTTATGCACTTATGAACCCTAATCAAGAAATAAATTAGAATTAGATTAAATCGACTTACAATTGATGATGGGTATGCTTGATTTGTTGATAATCTTGGATTGTAAGCCTTTGATTAGTGTTTGATTGGTGAGATTAATTATTTGGAGGTGTAGGTAAGTTTTTCGCCATTGTTTTTCCAAAAGAGATGTTTGATTTGTTTTACTGAGATTAAAATGAAGAAAACGTGTTTCTGATACAAAAGCCCAGACGGTCCCTTATCAATAAGGGACCGCCATTCGGTCAGGGACCGTCGGTAGTAAGTTTGTGGGTTTAGACAGTTTTTGGTTTTTTGGTCTTTAAGAAGAATTTTTAGTTTAAGGCCGCTTTAAAGTATGACTCTTGTATTTTTAGACACGGAGTAGACTCAATACGCACGAGTAGGCTAAGGAATGGGTATGGAATAGAATCGAGACAGAAGAAATAGAAGAGACTCGATACGCTTGAATAAGGAGTGGAATTAGAGTCGAAACAGAAGAAGTAGAGGAGACTCGTGAATGTGATGCGATTCAAATATGAGACTTGCATCGAAGAGGCTAGAAGTCAATCATGCAAATGCCAAGAAAAGTTATAGACGAGAAGTAGAGTAAGGATGTAGAGAGCAACAAAAGTGTGCATCATCTATAGTGATTGACGGACGCAAAAGTCGATATTAATAATGGTTGTGGTAAGATCATTATTTTCCAAATATTTTGCTTGAATCCAAAGAGGGATAAGCATTTAGACATATCGTCTAATTGTATAGAATCATATAGCAAATATTAGCACACATATACTATCTAGCATGCAAGCATATAGTAATCAATCACATACACACGTAAGCATATAGCAAATAGTCATATAGCAAACATGAAAGTCAAGATTGCAAGAAAACGTACCTTGGCCTCTAGCTATCCTTGAATTACACGTTACCGTAGAATGTGTTGTACATGATGCAAGACTGATTAATTATTAAGGGGTCTTAACGTTCATTGCGAGATCATGGATGTAAACTTGTGTCTTCAAGAGGCTTCCTTTATATATATATCTAAAGACATAACTAGCAAGCAAGCTTGGTACCCAATTTCTCATGGGTCCGAGATGGTTAGTCCGAGACATCCATTGCATTTATATGCAATTTGTGAGGATATCGCGAAGGGATAAAAATGTTTCATTACATTTTATTCCTACTGCTTAGACAATTATCACTAGTGATGTTTATTGTCTTTTTCAAAACAATCAATTTTATATTTGTCTAAGTGGTTTAACAAATTTTATTTGTTTTGACTTGCTATTTGAGCACCCATATGAATCATAGCCTAAGCCCGTTCTATCTCCAAATGTCTTTTTAATACTTAGTAAATTTTTAAGAAACTTAGAGCTCTTTTTGAATTTAGCAAGTGTATTAGCCATTTCACTAGCTTTCCTAATCTCATTTTTATAATCTTGACACATCTTACATTCTAGATCAATTTCTATACCACTTTCGAGTCTAGACATTTTATCTTCTAAGATGACTTCTTTTTCAAGATTACTTTCGTATGATCTCAATGTTTCATTTTCTAAAAATGATTTACTACTTATGTTGCATAGATTCTTAAGTTCATTATCTATTTTTGAAAACTCTAGAATGAAAGGATCATAACAAAAATGTTCAATTTTAGAATGTACCTCACTTGAAGAATCAACCTTTTGACTAGTTTCACATTCAAGGTGCATGTTGTCTTCTCCATCGGTAACACTCCAAGACTCGTAGATTAGTATACTTTCTAGGTTGCTTATATGATCCTTGTTGGCGACATTACCTACATCAAAAACATTTGAACTAGTAGTACATGCATCTACTTCAACTAAATGTTTTTCTAATAACTTATTTTCATCATCTTTGGCTTGAACATTTCCTTGATGAAAGTTTAAAATATTTTTCCACATGTCATTTGCCGTTTGACATAAAATTATTCTATCATATTCAATTTTCGGCAAAGCTTTATAAATCAATATTTTTGCTTCAATATTTTTACAAAACTTTCTTATGAAATTTTGATTTTCGAAATTTGTTTTCATTGGTTGAAAATCACCAATTGAAATGACATACCAAAGATCATGATCTATTGATTTCACATAACTTTCAAATTCATTTTTCCAATTGACAAAATTATCATTTTCGAAAAATGGTGGTTCATTCAAAGAACACCCTTCTAGATATCTTTCAGACTCCATAGATCGATTCAAGTTTTAAAGTACAGTATACTCTAAAGATCTTGATAACCTGGCTCTGATACCAATTGTAGAAACTAAAAGGGGGGGTTGAATAGTTTCACCGTTTGTTAATGCTTGTAAAAATATTTCTCCGCTTTTAGGTCCGGTTAAGTTTCTTTTACAAACTTGTTGAATTTTACTAGTTATGTGATATCTCTTAAGCTAACAATGAATGTAAACATGCAAGTAAAGTAAAGAGTAAAAGAAAGAACACAACCAAAGAGACGCCGAGATTTATAGTGGTTCGGCACGAAGCTCACTCTTCGTCCTACTCCACTCCCCGAGTACCACACTCGAGAGTTATCAATCACTATATCAACACACTCCTTCAGGCGGAGCAATCCGTACACAAGCTTAACCCAAGTTTACCGACACTAAGCGGAATGTCGAGTTCTAATCGTAGCTAGAACCAATCTACTCCAAGGCCCACGTGGCCATACGAACAAGCGCACTTGTCCTACTTGGATCTACACACAATCCAAGCCTTCACACAAACGAGCACTTGAATCCTTCCCGATTCAAGCCTTCACACTAATGACCACTTGAATCCTTTCCCGATTCAAGTCTTCACACACACGACCACTTGAATCCTTCCTGATTCAAGTCTTCACACACCGACTTCACTAAGTCCTAAGTTACACACTAGAACTCCACTATGTTCTAGTCTTCACCATACACCATACAACAAATACAAGACCTATTCTAGTTACAACACTACTTGGATCTTCACCTTCGTCCAAGTTCACTCTAACGCATCCATCCTCGACTCACACACAAGTCGGAAATATTTACAATATTTACAAAGAGAAAATATGAGGAAGAATAGAATCGTAACACTTGTTACGTTTGTGTGTGGACTCTTATAACATCTCGATTCTTCACTACTTCGAGAGTTCTTCTCTTGCACTTTGATATAGAGGAAGAGGAAATCACTTATAAACATATACTGACATGTTATAGTGATCAAAGAAGGGAGAAAGAAAGAACAGACTGTTTTTGTGCTAAGAGGGATTATTTTTCTGAGAAGGAACAGTTCAGTATTTATACACGCCAGGAGAGGAGGTGACGGTCCCTTAAACATGTGACGGTCCTTTATCACTAAGGGACCGTCAGTCCATTTAAAGGACCATCCCGACAAACGCTCCTCTTTTTATCCTGACGTGGTGAAAGTTTATCTGGTGAAAACTTATCTGTTTTGGGGGGAAATATAGCTGTTGGAACATTTGAATTTATTTTCCTAATAAAACATTTCTTTAAAAACACAAAAATACTTTTGTGAAAAATGTTTTGTCATACATAAAAATGTAAGTTTAAGAGAAAATAAAATTTTGATCACTCTACTAATGTCGGTATGAAGTTTGTTCATACCTGAAGTGACGTTGTAGTAGATACGTTGAAGAAACGACTTTCCTCGAATAAAAACTTATTAACAGTAACTTTACGTAACATGTTTTTATATTTTGTGATTATCAAAACGTATGAAGACCGAATAATGCAAATAACGTTTTTGACATTATTTGTATTAACAAGGTGGATACAATGATATACCAACCGCATTGTTGAAGATTCAACAGAAGAAAGATAAGCCATCACGGCAATTGAGGAATGAAATGGTAAAGGTTAAATATCCCATGTTAGTTTGCATTCACTAAATGTCTGGACGGTCTTTTACTTAATAATTGGCCTTTTTTTAACATATTAGATGGAAACAATGTTGTCGGAACCGCTTTGCTGGAAATGAATGAGCATAACGCAAGTGGGAGATAAGTAAAATTTGTGCTTTTAACTAAAGTTCCAAACATGGATTCTACATCTCTCCTTTGCGTTATGCTGATTCATCCCCAGCAACGCATTTGCTACAATAGTATAAAAACTTAAGCAATGAACAAATGCAAAGAATAAATGGACTAATGACAATTTTAAAGTTACTCATCGGAAATCCATACTTAAATTTGTTTTTTCTGATACTTGATCATTATAGTGGTCATCAGATCAAGTCATGAATCTAGGTTTTGGGTCATGTATAAATGCGGCATTGTATTTACATATTTATGGTCTGTGCTTGCTTATATTTAGTATATATTTTTTACTTGCTTTGGTTATAATCAAGATTAATTTGTGCACATTGGTTATGTTAAAAAATGCTACAAAATTGCATTTTGCAAACAATCAGAGACTTTCAAAGTGAAGCTGAATGTCTTGTGGCCGAGATGTTATTGCGAAAAGTATAGTTGACACATGAAAGCTTATCTAAATTTTTTTTTTAATAAATAAAAAAAAAAAAAAAAAAAAAAAAAAAAAAAAAAAAAAAAAAAAAACTCTTTCAACACATACAATACTATCTTATACAAACACTCCGCCGCAACACACGGTTTAAGATTCACGTTCATTACAAGAATCATACTTCAAACAACACATTAATTGTCATAAAAAACATTTAACTAATTTACCAATTCCATATTATTAATTTTAATTTTAATTGACTTCTAACTAAAATATAACTAACATGAAAACTAAAATTTCATGGCAAAATTTGGGATAGATTGGCATAGAAATGACAAGAACAAGAACAATGATAACATTTTAGGCATTTATCAAGAACATAGAGCCCAACTTATGAGCATTTTAATTAATCCGACTTTAGTGATTCAACAAAAACAACTTATGAATCAAATTAACAAATGTTATTAAGATCATAATTACCAATATCAAGTTATAATTTTTTTTTCAAGAACCCATTTTGGGTCTCCATAAACCGATACTCAATGTGAGCACACTAGATAATTCACCAAAATTACTTTTAAGACAAAATCAACTCATAATCATATTAGTAACATGGGTTTCAAGTACAATTAAGCATGTGTATATTAAAATTTTCGACGCAGTAACCAACAATTAATCATGTATAATAGAGTAGCGCAAGCGGAAGCAATTAAAACAAAGATTAGAAAACTAGTTCATTATCACACACTTGGTTTATGATTTATAAAAAAAAAAAAAAAAAAAAAAAAAAAAAAAAAAAAAAAAGAGGGTTAGGGTTTGTTTATGAAAAGTTCCACACAAGTTCCACACCAATTATGAAAACAAAGCAGTAATTATAGAAAAGAGGGTGCGACGGCGCCAGCTTATGTTGTGACGCCATCAACTTGCCGTCATTTAAACATATTAGGAAGTGGCCTTACTGCCATGAATGCATCAACCATCTGCATCAAAACATTGAGTAATTTGGTAATGTCAGCAGGCTATATATCCATTCTACGAAAATAGCATGCACTTGTGTTTGATGAGTATAAATATTGGCCGGAATTTTGTTTGTGTAATATTACAACAAAATTTTCCAAATTTAGCTAAGGTGGCGTTTCATAGTTTTGCTTCTATCAGTAGCAATGGGGTTTAGGAAACCTGCTTCTGCTTATAATTATCTAAACATTATTAGAGAGTTATATAATATGCTTATAATTATCTGAACATTATTAGAAAGTTATATAATACGCTGCTCTAAGTATTCAGAAAACAAGTTTGAAAAAGAAGAGTAGATTCCTTACACCCTTGTTTCGACTATAATTAATATTTTCATACCGTATCAATTTGCAAACAATCACTACCGGCAACAGTGATTATTACAACTTTAAGGAGTTCATGCACGTTCTACATGTTTTATCAAGTTAATTGTATAAATTCATTATTCAAGGTCATTTTAAAAACCGACATCTAAAAAGTCCGCCCAATATTCAAACTAACTTACTGTTTTCAAAATGATCCCATAAGAATGTCAAAGAAAAACTAGCTCTTGAAAGAAAGGCATAGTAAATCAGGTATATGACATGGAGTGTTGTAAGACCAGTTCATATAAAGTGAAATGATTTCACATGTAAATACCTCATCAGTCACCAATACCCTAGCTGCTCGGTGTCTTTCCACCAATTCTGATAAAACTTCAACTAATCTCTTCTTTATTTCACCTGTAAGCATGTGTCCCGAACCATATTCCTAAAAAGGTATATAAAGGAGCGTTATACTTCTGCAAGATTAGACCGACAGAATTTGCATCTTTAGAGCATTTTTAAGGTATCAGTTTTAACAGTTCTTACCTTCCTAATACGTTCAAGTTCCTCATCATCCTCCAAAAAGAAACTAAGGTATTTGAAGGGTATATCCACCTGCAAAACATCCACAAAATAAGTCAAAATGGAGTTTGTTATTTTAATAATTCACAAAAGAATCTCAACTTTGCACTTGTTTAAAGAAAGTGAACTGTAGGTGTCAAGAAAAAGTACAAATAGAAAAACTAAAAAATAATATAATGGGTTGAACGACTTAAATCACGGCCTTTCACTTTGCAGTTTAAGTCAATATTTAAAAGGGATAAGATTCAAAGCGAAACGATACCCAATTAATGTGAAAACAGCAGTTTTATTTTTATTGCTAGCGGGTCAAATGGGTAAGATTTACAACTTTGCTAAAAAATAAAACGGGTAGAAAAATAATGTCAAGTAATTACAATGACAATAGTAGCTATTTACAACTTCATAAAAGAATGACATGTTACAATGATTCATGATCATCCCAAAGTAGCTATTTAAAATTTTTAAGAGTAAAGGAGTATAATCTCAGCACTAGTTTTAGCTAGAAACCGTTGATGTACCTCAAGATTGGCACCATACTTCATATAATTCTCAATAGAATCTTGTCCTCCCAAGAAAGCGTATCTGTCTACCTGTACAGCACATTTATTTTATCACCTTACCATTACACCAGAAAGTAAACAGAAGAGATAAAATAGAGACATTCTAACTGTATGCAGATGCTAAAGTATCAAATGACCCCTTAAAAACATTTGACATTGACATTCCATAATATATAGCTTGAGCAAACCTTTAGCACAATGGAAGTTAAAGTACACGGAAATACAAAAGCAACTTAAAAAACCTTGTCCTTTATGTCTTTTTCGGAGTCTGTCACGTATATTGCAGAATTGGCATCACTGGCAGACATTTTTCCTGTCTCTCCCTGCAATATTTACCAAATAAATAAACGTCTATAGACAAATGCAGTTAAAAGCAGAACAGAAGCTCAGAACATCTATAAATGCAAAGAATTTGCAAATCTAAATCAGCTACAATATGAACTAAATGTAGATGAAGTAAAAAACACAATTATCAGCGCATATACATTACCTGAAGGGCTGGAAAGAATAAGGATTCAATTAGCGCCGGCTTGTTATACCCTAACCGTGGAGCAACATCTCGTGTCATCCTGAAATATGGATCCTGAAGCAATTACCGAACTGATATTAGAGACACTAGCAGCACATAAATCGAATGAGAAAAGGTGGGTAAATAAAAGAGAATATTTTGCAATCACATCTTTTCACATGGTCGCAGAAAAACAACAGCCAAGCATGAAAAACTCATACATTTTCTTATTTAGTTATAAGCATTTCTATTATCCAATTTATGCAACTGTTTTCTTAGTTTCTCTCATATTAAACACTAAGCACATCGCCTCTATGACAAAAACATTTACTCGATGATGAATATGAAGCCTAGTTAATCTCGGCGAGATCTCGGATCTCGGAGCTTGGGAAAATATCGGTTCCAAATCTCGGAGCCGATATTCTCGGCGAGATTGGCCGAGATTTATGCTGAACCCTTAGATTGCAATTAAATTTGAGATTGGCGAAAGCGCGCGCATCACGTACCCGAGGCGACATTTTTATAAAAAAAACTTGTAAATTATATATAGTGCACAAAACACATTAATACCACATCTAATATTAAAAGATAGCATGCATTTTCATTGTTCACGATTCTATATCGCTAAAATACATAGATAGTCAAAAACTAAGATCAAAAGTCATCATTTTTTAATAATTAAAAGCAAAGCAAAAGCATCCATGGAAAGGTTTGTGTCTCTAACTCCTCTAAGACTAAACTAGAAGTCATATTCATCATCCTCGTCATCATCAACATCAATCCCAAGCTCCTCATTGACCCCATCATCTTCAGAAAGTCTAATATCCTCTTCATAATCTTCATCTATCAGCCCTTGATATGCTTTAGAACTAGAGGTGGAGGTGTGAGCAACCCCTTTCCCCGATGAACCATGTGCGCTACCTCTAGATGTCGTAGCTCTAGTAGGATAAGCCGGCTCAGATGCCCCAGAAGCTATATCAACAGCAGCACATGTTAAATCATCATCAGCATACACAAAAATTAGTAGCAGGTTGTTCTTCACCATCCATATGCCCCATCAGCCATTCATTACTTTCATCAATATCTTTCAAAAGAATAGGATCGTTCGTGTCAATTCCTTTGTATCGACGATCCAAAGCACGATTATATTTGACATACACCATGTCATTTAATCGATCTTGTGCCAATCTGTTTCTTTTCTTGGTATGAATGTGTTGAAAAACACTAGTTTCTCTCACAGCCCATTGCACTATAGGTGAGGCTCAAAACACGAATAGCAAACTTTTGTAAGTATGGAGCTGATGATCCATATGCAACCCACCAGTCCGCTGGAGCTTTTGTACTCCTGTGTCGTATTGCCATGGGATCTCCAAACATCCTTGCTTCTTTCTGGTATAAAGTCAACTCGTCCGCGATAGCATCTTGAATTCTTAAATCCGGAACCAATCTACGGATGCAAGCACTTGAACCCTCAAAACACGAATAGCAAACTTTTGTAAGTATGGAGCTGATGATCCATATGCAACCCACCAGTCCGCTGGAGCTTTTGTACTCCTGTGTCGTATTGCCATGGGATCTCCAAACATCCTTGCTTCTTTCTGGTATAAAGTCAACTCGTCCGCGATAGCATCTTGAATTCTTAAATCCGGAACCAATCTACGGATGCAAGCACTTGAACCGGTCCTTATCTCTTCACAGTCTACTTTTTTTGACTCATCATAAAACCATTGAGGATTTAAGAAATGACCAGCCGCATGCAAGGGCATGTGGAGTTGGAAATCCCACCTTTGGTCAATAATCTCAAACACTTTCTTATAATGCAGTTCTTTATTTGCAAAAGAAGCGCTAATGGTCTCTTTAAGCCTATCCATGGCCTCACAGATATATCCCATGGCAGGCTTTTTATCCCCATCAACGATTCTAAGAACCTTCACAAGAGGTCCCGTTAACTTAAGAGCATATGCAACATTTCTCCAAAACTTATCATTTAGAATAGTTCTCACCATTTCCTTTCCTGCCGTGTCCTTTGACCATTTGTTATTAACCCAATCATCAGATGTGATCATCCTTTGCAAATTGTTTCTTTGCTTCTGTAGTTGTGCAAGTGATGAAAGATGTTGCAAATCTAGTAATTGCATATCTATGCAAGTTTCTTTGATTTGTGAACCTTCTCATCATGTTAACAACTCCAACATGGTTATATATATAACCATTCATGAACATCGCCTTTTTCAAACAAGACATAACCCTTTCAAGCTTTCCTATATCCTCCAACATAAGGTCAATGCAGTGAGCCGCACACGGAGTCCAATATAAATGTGGTCTCGTAGCTTCCAACAACTTACCAGCCTTAACATAGTTTGAAGCATTATCTGTTACAACTTGAATCACATTCTCCTCTCCTACTTCATCCACCATATCTTCAAGCATTTTAAACAATGTGTTAGCATCTTTTGTAACTTCTGAGACATCCATAGATCTTATAAACACGGAACCTTTTGGAGAGTTTACCAAAAAGTTCACAATATCTTTTTGAACAATAGAGTCAAGCCATCCATCAGATAGTATAGAACAACCTTTGACAGCCCATTCCTTCTTGTAATTCTTTATATTTTCTTCGGTTTCTTCCACTTCTTTCTTGAGTAAAGGAACTCTAAGCTCATACATGCTAGGTGGTTTAAACCCCGGGCCAAATTGAGCAACCGCTTCCATTGCAATATGAAAGCTATCATAGCTAGCTGCATTGAAAGGAACCCCTGCATCATAAAACCACCTAGCTATCTCTTTACAAGCATTGTTCCTTAACTCCTTTTTATACACCTCATTTATCGTTTGTTGTCTTCCTCCTCCTTTTACGCCTTGTGGTTTACTAGCGAAGTACATATTCAATGGACCCTTATGTCTTGGCTTTTTAGGAGCACATTTGCTACCTCCCTGTCCCGAGCCACTTCCCCTCTTCATGGTGGATGTGACAATACAATCATCATCCTCCTCTTCATCATATTCATCGACTTCATCCATCACACGACGCATACAACTATTATCTTTCAAAGATTGTTTGTTTTTCATGTACAATTCAACTTGTACTTTAACATGATCAGGAACTCTAGGGCAGTCACTAACACCACGCATACCTCCAGCCAAATGTCCCTTTAACCGAAATCCTCCTTAGTTACTTTACCACAGAAGTTACAAGTAAAGTTGTTTCTATTTTTAGGATCTTAGGACTGCAAATTGGTGAGCTATGTCCTTAGATTCAGTTGATGCACAAGAGGGGTTGGGGTTGAGGTTGGTTGAACCCGAAACATTTCCGGCATCCATTCTAAAATTAAGGTTGGAATTTTAGAATTGTAATTTTGATGATATTAATCATAAATGACAAGAAGATTATAGATAAAGAAAGTTTAGAAAAGAGTTTAGAAAGTAGAAATTAAAAGTGTAGAAAGAAGAAATTGAAGAACTCACCGATTGATGAAGATAGTAGCAGATGAAGAAATTAAGAGGAAGGTGCTCAATTATTGGGGGAATGAGTTAGGTCAAAATCTGTATATTTTTGTTAGTTGTATGTGAAATTGGACCATTATCTAAAAGTACAGCCCATTAGAAGTAGGCCCATTACATTCTAATAAGTCCAATTTTATTATATATGGTCAAAATACATGATGCCCTGAAAAGCGCTGATGCACGCATGATGTGTGCCTGATGCGCGCGCATCACCTCGCATCCCGTAAACGCAACGCATCAGGGTGTCTGATGCAACAGAGCCTCGCATCGCAACGCATCACACATAGCTTTTTTAAACACAGGCCACAAGAATGCAAATCTGTAATATTCTAGAACGATATTTGAAATTTAACCATAACTACATATAAAAAGACCATATAGTACATGCATATAATCAAATAACATATAACTCCAACCTGATCAATTGCACATGGAACTAAGCAGCGGAGTTCATCATGGCCACGAAACAAGTGTGGAAATGAACTGGGGAATGATGGAGCGGCCTGCAGAAATATAATGTTCGCTTATTATAAATTAGCTTGAATAGCTACTCTATAAATCAAGAAAACAAAATATTACAACTGAAAAATGCATAATGGTAGCAGAAGCAAATACTACAAATCAAATCCCAAAAAGTAGCTTAGCCACATGGAAACCTTTAATCATTTTCTTACACCAAGTTACATAGTTTTACAACTATATATTTATAACTGACAAAAAATGGATAGCAATAACGGCTGGTTGGATGCACGTTAATACATTCGGGTATGGATCAAAACTTCTTGATGTATATAGAACAATCTTATATTCACACTCCAATTACCGTCCTTAATCTAATAATTTTTTGGTATTTATTCTTTTTATTTAATAGCGTATTTGATATGTATCTACCTTTTTAGAAATCCAAGGCCAAGCAAGTCTAGAATTTTCTCTAAGGTTTTTGAATTTTAAATCCATATAAAGAAATGTGTTAGAACCCAGGTAGTTAAGGATGTGAGAAGGTAGTATTGATATGATTTATTGAAGTTACAATGCGGAATCTGAACAAAGGACTCCAATGAAATCAACTAGTATCTATGGAGAGGACTCAAATTGAAATACAAATGATTGATGATTATTCTCTACCTTCTACAGGTCTTGTGATGGTGTTTTGAGGTTTGTTAATACTGTTGACCGATAATACATTCAACTTTCTACAGGTCTTGCGATGGTGTTTTGAGGTTTGTTATGGGGAATGGAGCAAAGGGTTGTGAGGTATGTTAATAAGACAAACATAAAGTTTATTTCGGACTGATAAAGTGCTCTGAACTAGGGATGGCAAAAACACCCGAACCCGACGGGGAAAACTGAAACCCGAACCGGTTGGGTCGGGTTCGAGGGCGGGTTTGGATGCGGGTTTGGGTATTGATAAAAAAATTTAGCCGGGTACGGGTTCGGTGACGAGTTTTCGTAATACCCGCCCGATTACCCGTACCCAGTGTTGCAAAAAAAGGTCTACCAGGTCGATTAATCGCCACCTAGGCGGTACAGGGCCGCCTACCTTGCCGATTTATGTAACTGGGTCACACAATAGGTCAACCATGGTCAACGGCGGTCAATCTTGCCGGAAACCTACAAATCTTGCCGGAAGTACCCAAAACTCACCGAAAACTTATTTTGATCACTTATAGTAAATGTTTAAATCTATCACAAGTTGTTTTTTAGAAAAAATCTTGCCGAAAATACATAAAATTCGCCAAAAATACACAAAACTTGGCGGAAATACCCAAAATTTGCCAAAAATGCCAATCCGATTAATCACCGATTAATCCCGCCTAGACTGATTACAAGCTACAAGGTGGTCGACTGCCCGACTACCGATTCACGATTTTTGCAACCTTGCCCGTACCTGTACCCATATCCGTTTACCCGAATCTATACCCACTTTATTGATATTATAATTAACTAGAATATATATACATTATATATAATTTCTTCCATTATACTTTTTTATATAAGTATCTCTAATACATAACACACTTTATTTTGTACATGAATTATTCAAAAGCGTTAAATCGTTTGATACGATATTCATTTTCTTTAACTTTTAAAAAATTTGAATATATTAAGGTGTTTACCTTTGTTTTGTCGGTGGATTTTAGTGTGACTTAATATTAATATCGCCATTTTGTCCATATAATACTCAATTGGGGATAACCGATACCCGCGGGGAAACCCGAAAAACCGATGGATAATATTAATCAGGTATCCGGCGGGTAATGGGGCGGGTACGGGTTTGGATATTATAAACTGGTGCGGGTACGGGTACACTAAAACCCGCCCCGAACACGACCCGTTGCCATCCCTACTCTGAACATGGATTAATGATTAAATGCTCTGATATTAAGGAACTTCTAATGATGATATGTTTATATCTATTCTATATGCTATTTTAGGAGGGAAGATGAAACATTTGCCGAAAATCTAGCGAAAATGTTGGGAGTTTGAACTTCCAAGAACGAGAATGTTGACAAAAATGAGCAGCAAGTTAAATGTGGGATCTGTTATTCACAATTTTTTCCAATAGGTAAATCAGTAATTTTTTAGTTTTTCAATTTTCCATTAGCTTCTGTAAGCCATCTTTGTGTTGGTATTATAGATGACGAACTTAGAACTAAAAGTGGTGGCCCAACAGATTATACATGTGATATAGAAATTTTCGCCTAAATCATTTGCTCACCCTGGATTATGAACAACATAAATACATTTATTATGGACTAAGGTATTTTTGGTTAATATTTTTCGTAACCCAACAACCAAGTTACTGGCAGAAAATTGTGCCATTAATAGCTTCGACATTGATTGACATAATCCCTTGGAACGTACATTCTTGCAATTGTCTTGGCTATTCTTATTTTTCTTTTACCTACAGTAGTTTGTTTGAGATTATGTTAGTTTGGCTGTAACTGTTTTCTATTTAAATTGGGTTTATTTGTTGAGATTATGTTAGTTCTATCTTTTCTTTTTTTGCAGGCTTCAAAAATCAATCAAAGGAACGCATAACGATTTTGACTATACATTGAAATATAAATATCTTTGTGTAAGTTCTAATGGTTGTCCAGGTGTTAGCTAAAACTTGTGGAAATTTACCCTATCCTAAAAAAATTTATAGTAGATCAGGAGACCTGTAATATATGTAAAATTACTTACGTCAACTAAAAAAAGGATGCTTCATGATATAGCAATTGCATCAACATAAACTTATAGTAAATACTTGGAAACCATGATAAGTCTAATCGGAACTTTCTATTTTGTAAAGGTTCGGTCATATCTAAATTTACACTTTGTCTTCACAAAAGATAATGGAAACTGATTACGAGGTGTGTATTGTTGGAAATATTAGTGCACTTGAGGGATGAGTTTACACCTGGTAATGGGTTTGGAGGTATGGAGTATACACCCATTTGGTCAATGAACACCCTGACTCATTTATGTGGTTATGTTGAACAAAGTACTGTTGGCTTGACCAAAGTACTGTTGGCTTGAACAAAGTACTGCTGGCTTGAACAAGGTACTGCTAGTTGTATGAAGGTACTGCTACCTTCATTGCAGCTGATAAGCATTATCTATTCTGGTGCTATTATTGTTCATTGCTGTTACTAGAATTATGGTTTGATGGGAAGTTGCTAAGTATAAATGACAATGCTGCTGATGCAGGTGATTCTGCTGATAGCATTGTCATTCCTGCTGATAGCTTAACTTCATTGCTGCTGATAGCTTCATTGCTGCTGATAGCTTCATTGCTGCTGATAGCTTCATTGCTACTGAAAGCATGATCAATCCTGCTGCTAGTGTTATCAACTCTGCTGTTAGTATCAATTCTGCTGTTTGTATTGATCCTGCTGTTAAGCATTATCAATCCTGCTGATAGTGAATTGATTCTGCTGATAGGCATCAGACTCTGCTGATGGTATTACCACCGACTCCTACTATTATGGAAACTATTATGGATAATTAATGGGCCGTTAATTATACATAATTCCATGGGCTAGGGTTTTGAGTGAACTCTATAAATAGAGATTATCACATTGCATGAATGGTATTCAATATACATCGAACACAAAACCCTAAACACTAAAATACGATCGGTTCTTGATCTGTGCCTAGAACAAGAACATCACTTGGTTTTATCCCATAGAGATATTCGTGTAACCCAGGCATAGGGTCGAATAGTTTCTATTGGAAAGTGATACCACGACTTCAAGTGAATATCCGGTACCCTTGTTTGATTATCTTTACCCTGTTTGGGCTCACACGACTGACACACAGAAACCAACAATCAATAGAAACTATTTAGAGATAATCAATGGCTGCTGCTATGAGACAAATAGCTGCTAACTTTTCCAAGTTGGAAAAGTTTGAAGGTGTGGATTTTCGAAGGTGGCAAAAGAAGATGAAGTTCCTGCTGACCAGCATGAATGTGGTGACTGTCCTGACCACACCTATCCCTACTGATTATGGGGATGATGCTACGATGGAACAGATGAGGGCCAGAAGCAAGTGGGAGAACGATGACTATGTCTGCAGAGGTTTAATCCTCAATGGTATGTCTGATACTCTCTTTGATATCTATCAAAACATTGAATCTTCTCAAGAACTATGGGATTCTCTGGAAGCCAAATACATGGCAGAGGATGCATCAAGCAAGAAGTTTCTTGTAAGTAATTTTAACAATTACAAAATGGTCGATTCTAGACCGGTCATGGACCAATACAATGAACTTCTTGGTATACTTGGTCGTTTCACTCAACACAAGATGAACATGGATGAGGCTATTCAAGTCTCTTGTATCATCGATAAGCTACCTCCTTCTTGGAAAGAATTCAAGCATATGCTTAAGCATAAGAAGGAGGAGTTAACTCTTACTGAGTTGGGCAGTCATTTGCGAATTGAGGAATCACTCAAGGAGCATGAAATTGACAAGCCAAAGAGCAGCACTGCTGCTGGTCCATCAGTTGTCAATATGGTAGAGCATAACAACTCCACCAGGTACAATGACAACAAGGGCAAGCGTAAGCATCATGATAACACCAAAACAGATCCTAACAAGAAGTCAAAAGCTACTTGTTGGAAGTGTGGTAAAACTGGACACTTCAGGAAGGATTGTAAAGGTGGAAAGATTGGCAATAAGACCAATGGATCAGGCACAAGTGGGAATGGTAACTCCAATTCCCTGAAAGGTCAGAATATATTTAATAAGTCTTTTTGGATTTATTATGTTACATATATATCTGAATTGTTCTTTGTGCAGGATGATGATGTTGCTTGGTGGGTTGACTCTGGAGCTACAATCCATGTGTGTAAAGATAGAAGCTGGTTCAAGACCTACGAGTCAATGAATGATGGTTCTATTCTTCATATGGGGAATGAGTCAACAGCCCTGGTGCATGGAAGAGGAAGTGTTGAGTTGAAGTTTAGTTCTGGAAAGATTGTTACTTTATTGAATGTTTTGCATGTTCCTGTTATTAGGAAGAACTTGGTTTCTAGTAGTGTTTTAAATAATTGTGGTTATAAACAAGTAATCGAATCTGATAAGTTTGTTTTGTCTAAAAATGGTGTATTCATTGGTTTTGGTTATTTATGTAATCAAATGTTTAGACTTAACATTGTTCATGATATGATTGATTCTGCTTGTATGTTGTCATCTAAACAATATGATTCAACCCTTTGGCATGCTAGACTTGGCCATGTACACTTTAAACGTATGCAAGATATGTCTAAGGATGGGTTAATCCCAGCATTTGACATGGACACTGAAAAGTGTAAAACTTGCATGATAAACAAGATAACTAAGAAACCATTTAAAGATGTAAAACGTGAATCTGTGATATTGGAATTAATACATAGTGATTTATGTGATTTACATGCTACTCCCTCTTTGGGGAATAAGAAATACTTTGTTACTTTTATTGATGATGCTTCTAGGTATTGCTATGTTTATTTATTGCATACTAAGGATGAAGCATTAGATAAATTTAAAGTATTTAAGACTGAAGTTGAATTGCAACAAGAGTCCCTGATCAAGAGATTAAGGACTGATAGGGGAGGTGAGTACATGGATACTCTGTATTTTCAGTCTGTTGGTATAATCCATGAAACGACTGCCCCTTATACTCCTCAGCAAAATGGAATTTCTGAAAGGAAAAACCGTGTGCTAAAGGAGATGGTTAATTCCATGTTGTCCTTCTCTGGACTGAGTCAAGGGTTCTGGGGAGAAGCTATGTTGACAGCTTGCTATTTGCTAAATAGGGTTCCTAACAAAAGGAACAAGACTACCCCTTATGAACTCTGGACTAAAAGGAAACCCAACTTGAATTATCTCAAGGTTTGGGGTTGTAGGGCTGTTGTAAGACTCCCTGATCCAAAACTAAAGACTTTGGGTGAAAGAGGCATTGAATGCATCTTTGTTGGATATGCTGAGCATTCCAAGGCATATAGGTTCTATGTTATTGAACCTAATGAGTCTGTTTCTATTAACTCAATAATAGAATCAAGGGATGCAAGCTTTGATGAGAATAGATTCTCATCAGTCCCTAGACCAAGTCAGAGGATTCCTTACGGAACCAATGATGTTGGTGTATCAGAAACCTCTGATGAGGTCCCTGATGAGGTTGTGGAACAACAACCTGAACCTGAGCTCAGAAGGAGCACAAGGGTGAGGACTCCAAAAACTTTTGGACCTGAGTTTCAATTATACTTGATTGAAGTAACAAGGGATGAGGTCTCTGACCAACACTCCTATTGCTTTAATGTTGAGGATGATCCCAAAACATTTGATGAAGCAATGAAGTCCCAAGATGTTGCTTTCTGGAAAGAAGCAATAAATGATGAGATGGACTCCATCATGGGCAACAACACTTGGGTGTTGGCTGATCTACCACCTGGTTGCAAGCCTTTAGGCTGCAAATGGATTTTCAAGAAGAAAATGAAGGTAGATGGAACTATTGAAAAGTTCAAGGCAAGGTTAGTCATTCAAGGCTTTAAACAAAAGGAAGGAATAGACTATTTTGATACTTATGCCCCTGTGGCTCGTATCAGTACCATAAGATTGCTGATTGCCTTGGCATCAATTCACAATCTGTTTATACATCAGATGGATGTGAAGACAGCATTCTTGAATGGTGAACTGGATGAGGAGGTTTACATGAACCAACCTCAAGGCTTCATTGTGCCTGGCAACAAGGTGTGTAAACTGATTAAGTCCTTGTATGGACTGAAACAGGCACCTAAGCAATGGCATCAAAAATTTGATGAAGTGGTTTTGTCTAGTGGTTATTCACTTAACCAGTCTGACAAATGTGTATATAGCAAATTTGATGAATCTGGTAAAGGAGTCATCATTTGTCTATATGTTGATGACATGTTGATCTTTGGCACTGACCAAAATCAAGTGGACCTTACAAAGGAATTTTTGTCATCAAGGTTCTCCATGAAGGATATGGGGGAGGCAGATGTTATCCTTGGTATAAGGATTAAACATGAAAGTAACAAAATTTCTATCTCTCAGTCTCATTACATTGAGAAGGTGTTGAAGAAATTTAATTACTTTGATTGTACTCCAGTGAGTACTCCTATGGATACAAGTGAGAAGCTCATGCCTAATAAAGGCAAGGCTGTATCTCAACTTGAGTATTCTAGGGTAATTGGCTGCTTGATGTATGCCATGACTTGTACAAGACTTGATATTGCTTTTGCTGTGGGTAAACTGAGCAGGTATACTAGTAATCCTAGTGCTCATCATTGGCAAGCAATTCAGAGGGTACTGAAGTATTTGAAGAAAACTATGGATTATAGTCTTTCATATACTGGTTATCCTTCTGTACTAGAAGGGTACACTGATGCAAGTTGGATCAGTAACACTGAGGACAATTCGTCTACTAGTGGCTGGGTATTCCTACTTGGTGGAGGTGCAATTTCTTGGGCATCCAAGAAGCAAACTTGCATTACCAGTTCAACCATGGAATCTGAATTTGTGGCCTTAGCTGCTGCTGGTAAAGAAGCTGAATGGTTGAAAAACTTGCTTCTTGAGATTCCATTGTGGCCTAAACCTATAGCACCTATTTCTATCCGTTGTGATAGTGCTGCTACATTGGCAAAGGCTTATAGCCAGATGTACAATGGGAAGTCTAGACACTTAGGTGTCAGACATAGCATGATTCGTGAGCTTATCATGAATGGGGTGGTATCTATAGTGTTTGTAAGATCTCAACATAACTTAGCTGATCACTTGACGAAGGGTTTGGCTAGAGACTTGGTTTTTAAGTCTGCTAAAGGGATGGGTTTAAGTCCACCTTAGTCACTAAATGTAAAGACACCCAACTCCCTCCTGAGGAAACTTTGGAGTTGAGTTCAATGTGGAAAGCTGATCATTTAGTGGACTGGAGCACTGTTTATTTACATCCCAAGGTTGTGCTCAGACCTGCTGGAAAGGAGGATGAAGTCTTCACTTCTTAATGGTTAATTTTCTTTGAAAAAGTGCTTTGCAGGGGCATGATTAAAAGATGAACCACCTATGTAAATGTTGAAGTTTTGCCGCTTCAGGAAGCTTTAGGACTTTTAGCTTTTACAACATTTATGAATTGGATATGGACACATGGCTTGTATAGTGTCAGGAGTATTTTAGTGTTTGAAAATGTATGTGTATTTTATATTCAGGTATTCAAATGGGTTGAAGGGTTCAATTCTTAGAACACCCTGATTCTCGAATATTTGAACTTGTAAGGTACTAAGATGGAAATTCAATCTTCAAGATATTTTCATTTATGCATATATTTTGTTTTGTGTTTTATTTTTCATGCAAAGGAAGTGAACTAATTTTGGGGAGGATTGTTGGAAAAATTAGTGCACTTGAGGGATGAGTTTACACCTGGTAATGGGTTTGGAGGTATGGAGTATACACCCATTTGGTCAATGAACACCCTGACTCATTTATGTGGTTATGTTGAACAAAGTACTGTTGGCTTGAACAAAGTACTGTTGGCTTGAACAAAGTACTGTTGGCTTGAACAAGGTACTGCTAGTTGTATGAAGGTACTGCTACCTTCATTGCAGCTGATAAGCATTATCTATTCTGGTGCTATTATTGTTCATTGCTGTTACTAGAATTATGGTTTGATGGGAAGTTGCTAAGTATAAATGACAATGCTGCTGATGCAGGTGATTCTGCTGATAGCATTGTCATTCCTGCTGATAGCTTAACTTCATTGCTGCTGATAGCTTCATTGCTGCTGATAGCTTCATTGCTGCTGATAGCTTCATTGCTACTGAAAGCATGATCAATCCTGCTGCTAGTGTTATCAACTCTGCTGTTAGTATCAATTCTGCTGTTTGTATTGATCCTGCTGTTAAGCATTATCAATCCTGCTGATAGTGAATTGATTCTGCTGATAGGCATCAGACTCTGCTGATGGTATTACCACCGACTCCTACTATTATGGAAACTATTATGGATAATTAATGGGCCGTTAATTATACATAATTCCATGGGCTAGGGTTTTGAGTGAACTCTATAAATAGAGATTATCACATTGCATGAATGGTATTCAATATACATCGAATACAAAACCCTAAACACTAAAATACGATCGGTTCTTGATTTGTGCCTAGAACAAGAACATCACTTGGTTTTATCCCATAGAGATATTCGTGTAACCCAGGCATAGGGTCGAATAGTTTCTATTGGAAAGTGATACCACGACTTCAAGTGAATATCCGGTACCCTTGTTTGATTATCTTTACCCTGTTTGGGCTCACACGACTGACACACAGAAACCAACATGTATAGGTTATATTAATGAGGAGCGTAACGAGTCAAAACGGGTACTTATTGGGAGTAAAAAATTAGTACCTTCTGGTGCTTATTAAACAGTGAAATGGATCGGATCCGGCTTGTCTGACCTTAGGCATTATTGTGTTTTAATTTGTTCTTAATAATGATTTTAAAGGCGCATATGATACTTTTACCCATTATAGATGTGTAGTGGTTTAACTCAAACTTGATTATCTTGATTTGAGGTACCATCTGATATTAAGACTTAACTGTCATATAACAGATTTGTATATTTAACAAATCAGAAGCTATAAGATACTAATTGATGGCTTTGAAAGAAAAGTAACTAGCCTTATAAGCTCATTGTAGCTAAACATAAATTATCGCTTCTTATATGAGCATCTTACAATCGATAGTTATTGTTGAAGTTGCTAAAGTTATGTGATTAACATATGGACGCATTGAACTCTTTCATGTAAAAGTGTAGAAATAGGGTAAGGGGTCGAAAGATGTTTGCTTTAACATGAACAAGCTCAAGCTAGGTGTCGGGTGTCATTGAAGCTAAAGCTGAATGTTACAAAAGCTGAAGATAAAGTTGAATGTCGCAGATTGGATTGTTTTATCCATTATTATGATCGTCACATCTCTTTAGTCGATGTTTTTCAACGTGTTCAATACTCCATTACGATTCAAAAAAGTTGGCCAAGAAATACACAAAGGATAAAGAACCTTCTTATGCTTAATCATAATGCTCCTATCTATAGCGTAAGACTCAAAAGTTATGCAATCATATCTAGAACTAGAAGATAAGCTTGTGATGCACTCTCTCTGTCTAAACAAGTGTCACAAATTTAAAATGAACAAATTATGATATATGTAATTGATGAAAGTTTTAAATGATGAATAGTCATTTTTACTCCGCACTTATTAAAAATGAGCAATTAATACAAGTTTTGATAATAGGGACAAAATATGAATAATTGTTATAATTACTATCCGTATATAAAAGTTGGACACTTTTTTTAAGTACAAACATAAATAGTAAGGTAAAAAATTTTGGTGAGAAGGAAGGAGTATGTAGTTTAGTCAAGGACCGAACCATTACCAAATAAGACCGGTGCACAAAATTTTTGAATCGTAGAATCATAGAGTTGAAAAGTGAATTACAACGAATATTTCATTAAAATGGAGTAGGTGTTTTTTGGGCTTTAATTTACATTGCCACATTGGGTTTTTACTAAACTTTAAGTTTATTTTTTATATGTAAGTATACTAACTAAATAACATTAGAAACACATTTCGATGGACAAGATACATTTAGAAAAAATCGATGTTTTCTCAAAAATTAACACCATCGATAAAATCCATGGGTGTCCCGGGACCCCGCGAGACCCTCTGGTACCCTCCCTAAGTTTGGGCATGTTTGGCACACTATTACGAGTAGATTATCCTTTTGTTTCCTTAGAAAAACTAAGCTACTTAAAATATAAGCCGCTTATATTTGGCAGGCATAACTTATAAGATATTTTACAAAGAATAATTTTCCATAATCTCTTGTAATTATAATTAAATGCTACTTCGTGTATCTTATAAAATTAATCTCCATTAATCTCCCGCTCCATTTTCATCTACATCTACATCTCCGATTTCTAACAACAGTTATTTTTGCTAAACATAACCTTTGTAGATAAGGTTGTCAAAAATACCTATATTGGCATAACCCAACCCAACCCAACCCAACCCGTATCCGTATAAAGCTTATTCGGGTCGGGTTAAATGAGTTAAAAAAATCTTAATCATTCAATTGAAAGTTTTCCTCATCTTAGTCGTCTCATTCCTCAAGATACAATCCATATAAGACCTGTAGATGCAAGTTCTACCATACATTCAATTTCTTTGTTGTTTTTAACGTACGCTAACGAATACAATAAAGGTTATTTACATAGACTAAATGCAAAGTTAACTATCTAACATCATTTTTTATTTAAATTATTTAAAACCTATATATTAAGACAACTCGTGTATTACACGAGTCTTCAACTAGTCTTATCTTACCATCTTAGAGCATCCACTATGGTGATTTCAGAAAAAGGTTTAAAACACATGAAAAGGTTTATAATTTGTTTTAAACATAGTGAGTTGATGTTTCATGTCCATGTGGAATGAAGAGGTCTGAAATCTTAAACCTCTTCAAAATTTAATGCATGTGTAATTGTTAAGCATTTTATAAATTTAGAAAAGGTTTATACATAGTGCAACAAGTTTTATAAAATCAAAAGCTTTATAAATTAATGATTAAATAAATATTTAGACCTTTTAAAAGGTTCACCATTGGGGATGCTCTTATAATGCATTTAGCCCTTTTAGGGCATTTAATGCACTAAGTCTTAAATATTCAAAAATACAAGTATAAAAGCTAAATGTACAACTAAATTAAACACAATTTTCTAACATTAAATACCTCCAAAACTGAATTTTCTAACAATCATGCATAATTAATAAGGCAAATTGACTCTTATAGTTTCCTACTTTCATTTTTTTACCATTTTAAGTACTCTAAAATAATACACAACAATTGGGTCACTAAACTTGACATGATTTTGTACTTTCCACACTTGATAAATTCCTAAACTTTCAATCAGTTATCATATGGCAATTATATACACACGTGGATGCACATGTGGACATGAATAAAAGATTTATGTTAAAAAAAATCACCCCCAAATTATTCTTTATATAATCTATTTCACACAAGAGTAAAACAACCCTAATAACGATTGATGATTGATGCTCGAATGGCCGAGATGAAAACTTTATCATGAAATTCATTGTTTGATCATCGTAAACAATCATGCATAATTAATAGGGCAAATTGACTCTTATAGTTTCTTACTTTCATTTTTTTACCATTTTAAGTACTCTAAAATAATACACAACAATTGGGTCACTAAACTTGACATGATTTTGTACTTTCCACACTTAATAAATTCCTAAACTTTCAATCAATTATCATATGGCAATTATATACACACGTGGATGCACATGTGGACATGAATAAAAGATTTATGTTAATAAAAAAAAATCATTCCCAAATTATTCTTTATATAATCTCATTCACACAATGTGATCATTCCCAAATTATTCTTTATATCATAATTTGAGGAGTACCTCGAAGTTTGATCGAGGTTAAAGGTAACAGCTTCTTTACCCACACGCAATGTGATCTCATGCTCAAATACATCAATAAGAGCATGACCCGTTTTTAGGAATCCTCTTCCAAGAATGAGAGAAACCTTTTGATTGGCATCGAATTCAACAACCACAAAGTCAGCTGGAAAATGGAACTTCCCTACTTTCACAAATACATCCTCGGCAATGCCGAGAGGAAGAGATATGGAACGATCTGCAAGCTCAAGAGTCATGCAGGTAGGGGTAAGTTTAGGAAGAGAAAGTTTCTTCCATACTGAATGAGGCATCAGGTTGATGCTTGAACCAAGATCGGCCAAGGCATAGCATTCAACCATTCCCGGAAATACACAAGGTAAGAGAAATTTTCCAGGATCTCCAAGCTTTTCGGGAAGCTTTTTTAAGATAACTGCTGAGCAGTTCTCGTTTAATGGAGTTTTTGCCATTTCAATCAGTTTTTCCTTGTTGCTTAACAAGTGTTTGATTGTTGATGCAAACTTGGGCATCAGAATGATAGCATCCTCTAGACTTATGTCAAAATGCAAAACTTTAAAGATTTGCAAGAGTTTATCCATTTGTTGACTAGCTTTTTCATGGAGCTTTTGCTCATTCATACGTGATGGGTAAGGAATGGAGGGTATAGAAGGTTTGGATTTATGGGTTTCCACTGGGTTTTCAGGGGTTCAAAGACAACTCCATATTTAGCCTTGGGTTTCGGGACAACTTGAGGGTGGACGTGTGCGGTACTTCGTGGGCTTGGAATTTGCACCTTGTCCATAGTAACCTCTGTCTCTTTTTCTACATCGTATAACGGAGGAGGAATAGGAGCAGAGGGTCCCTCATATGCAACACCACTACGAGTGGTGATAGCATTGATGAAATTGGTATTTTCATCATCATCGCTGTCATCAAGTACACTGACAGGAGCAACATTAAGGATATTGGAATATGTTCTAGCTGTCCTTTGGTCAGAAAGTTTGCTTGACAAACTTTTAACCGTAAATCACGAAAGAGTAGGATCTACTCTTGACGATATAGGAGCAATCGGGGGTGTAGAATTTTGGACTACCGTGGTTTGGACGTATTTAGCACTTCCATTGTTAGAGGGAAGTACCGGGTCCTTTGTCACCTTGGTTTCTCATTCCATTTCCCTCACCGGAGAAGAAATAGGAATTGATGGTCCATCATGAGCTTTACCACTACGTGTAGTGACAGCTTTGAGTTCACCCCTTGGATTGTTAACAGTGTTGCTAGGTAAAGTACCTGATCCCGAAGGTCGACTGATCAATATTTTGTTTGTCTCATTTTGAGATTTCTGGAGGTTTGAGATCTGATTGATCAATATCTTGTTTGTCGCATCCTGATTTTTCGCGAATTGTTTTATCCAGTCATCATTTGCTGGTGGAGCTGGGAGAATGGCTTGAAGTGGGATAGGATTATAACCTTGATTTTGGACTCGGTTATTTTGATTATATCCTTGATTTTGATTACCATTTCCCTGATGTCTGTTGGAATTCCCCTGATTTTGGTAACCTTGGTTTTGATTGAAATTCCCTTGGTTTTGATAACCTTGGGTCATTCGATTCTGGTTTTGGTTACGGTTTATGACATTTTGGTTCTGACTGAACCCAGGTGGTCCAAGGAAGTTATTAGAACGATAGCTGAGAAGATTACGGTCTCCTTGCGGTTGGTATGTATTACCTCCCGTATTATAGGAACCTTGAACAGCATATGTGTCCTCTTGAGTGTAGCCACAGGAGGCTGGACACTCGAAATATTGGTGTGGACCACCACAAGTTTCACAACTTTTGGTAACGGCTTTGACTTGAGGATTTTGGATTGTTTGGTTTATCCTCAAAACAGCCGTAGATAAATCATCAAGCTTTTGTGTGATAGCCGTTATTTCATCAGGTGCTGGAGTGATAGACTTACATGACTCATCCCTCTCAGCTGAGGAATCCCAAAAGTTATGGTGGGCAGTCATGTTTTCAATAAGATTATAGCACTCATCGGGACGCCTTTTCATAAAGGTCCCACCAGCAGCAGCATTAAGGATATCTCGGTGTCTCAATGTCAAACCATTATAGAAGGTATCTATTATGGTAACTTGTAACATATTGTGGTTAGGACACCGATCAATTGCAAGCTTATAGTGTTCCCATGCTTCAAATAAAGACTCGTTGGGAAGCTGACGAAAGTTGCTAATGTCATTACGTAACTTGGTAACCATGGATGGTGGAAAGTATTTGGCTAGAAATTTTGTCACCATCTCATCAAAAGTGTGAATCGAATTCCTGGGAAGTCGATCAAACCAAGCAGTGGCATGATGGGTTAAAGAATAAGGGAAAAGGGATAGACGAAGGGCATCATCGGAGACACCATTATGTTTCATGGTTTGGGTGACGGCTAGAAATTTGTCAAGATGCTTATTTGCATCGTCACCAGGTAGACCGTGGAATTGGCATGAGTTTTGAACTTGTTGTATCATGTGATGTTTAAGTCCAAAATCAGTAGCCGTGATGTTAAGGGTGGCAATGGGTCCACCTCTACCTTGCATGGTAGGCTGACACAACTCCTCCATAGTACGGAGATCAGGAGCTGCCTCATCCTTGGGAGGGTCTTGGTTGTCGTCCATTTTTGGGACTGGATCCTCAACAATAGCACGTAATTCGGTTACGTTCCTAAGTTGACGATTTCGTCTCGAGTGTGAACGAGTGCGCATGCACTTGAAACAACCACAAGAAAGTGAATTATGAAAGAGGTAAGAAGAATCTTTTTGGTTTTTTTATATGATAATATACACAAAGGTGGTAGATATACAAAGGTTGGATCAATAACACGATACTGCAATACGTTTAACACGCACCACACCTCCCCGGCAACGGCGCCAAAATTTGATTGGGTGCAAAACAGTCAACTTAAATCGACCAAGGATTTGGTCAACAAAAGTCAAACAGTCAAGAAACCAATGCAAAAATCCAAGAGAGTATAGTTTTATCCCCGGGTCGTTAAAGTCCCAACGAGATGTGAAATTGTGCTAAAAACGGCTTGTGATCAAGTGTTATTGATATGGGTGAACAAAATGATAAGATTGGGTGTTTACACTAAGAGGGTAAGTGAAAATAACAAATAAGAAAGATTAGAAACGTAAAGGAACTAAAAACGTACGTTTTCGTTTAAATAAACGTCAACGTCAAAAAGTGAAATTAAAGAAATAAAAGACCTATGGAAATGAAAATTTAACTTTTACAAATCTAATGACTTAAGAAAATTATTTATTTAACTATTTATTTAATTATTATTAATTATTAACTATTTATAAATTATTAAAAATACACTAAATTAAAAGAAAATAGAAAATTAACCTAGAAAATGAAAATTAAAATTTTGAAAAATCTAAAATATAATAAAACTAATTATGAAACTGAAAATATAATTATTACACTATTTATCTATTTATTATTAATTAATAACTACTTAAAATTACACTAAATTATAAGAAATTATGAAATTAACCTAGAAAATTAAAATTTTAACTTAGATAAATCTGAAATAATCTAAAACTTATTTTAAAATTAAAATTATAATTATTACACCTTTTATCTATTTATTAATAATTAATTACTATTTAATAATTACTTAAAACTAATTTAAATTATAATAAATACTAAATGATCAAAGAAAAATCTAAAACTTTTTCTATAAATATCCTAAGGTGACAGAAACATATGAAAAATATAAAAACAGAAAGTGCTTACTTAAAAAGCAGAAAAATAAGCTAAAAAGCTTAAGCTTCTTAAATAGAAGCTATCACTTTATTTAAAATGGAGATTTTCTAAATTTTACTTTACAAACCTATTAAACTACTGAAAATATGAAACTTTAATAAAGATAAAAATTTAGAATTGAAAAATAAGCAGAAATGAAGCTTAAGAGCTTATCAGTTGGCTTTTTAGTTTGAAAATGAATTTCAAACCTAAATAAGCTCACAACAAGCTACAAAGGTTGGAATAAGCTAGTAATAAGTGAGATATACTGAGAATAAGCTAAAATAACAATAATTGAGCACTGGATAAGCCAAGAAAAGCAAATAAGCAAAAACCAAATCCTGAGAACCAAACAGGCCTCTATGGGTTTATTGCAGGGCAATTTAAGCTAGGGGCAAAAGTTCCTAGGCCAAAAATAAGTCTGGACCCAATAAGCTAGTATACCAGGCTCTTCAAAAAGCCAAGGTACACAGGGTGGGGCCCACTGAGAAGCTCAGAAAGAGCTTATGAAATCTGGCTTATCACACTGAGTAAGTCAGTTTATACTGAGTACTCAGAATTGAAATGGTGATGTTTTGATGGGCAAAAATAAGCACATAAATAAGCCATAAAGCATAAAGTAAGCACAAGCATAAAGAGCTGGCCAGGAGAGCTTCTCAAAACAACAACAAGCTAAATCTAAGGTTCACAATTGAACCAGTTGTGAGCTTATGAAATATGGCTTAAAAGCCAAAGTGTCCTGATGCAGGGCACTAGTTTTGAAAACAATTCAAAATTAAGAGCAAAATAAGCAGTTTAACTAAGCTAAAAAAAATAACTAAAAATAGTCTAATGAAGGTTATCAGCTAAATATTATAAACCTAAAAACACAAGACCTAAATCCTAATATTAAGATCACAATAGAATTATAAAGTTTATTCAAAAAAACTGACAACTAGAAATTTGACTTTTTAAATTAAACTAAAAAGTTGACTAAGGTGAAGTTTAATTCAATCTAGTGAACTGAGATTAATATATTAAGCTACTATGAAAAGGAATTAAGCTATATGAAACACTTTAGCAAGCAAATCCATGATTAAGCAAATCCAAAATCCTAACAGTTAAGCTGAGTTGGAAATCAAAGATCATTTTGACTTTTTAACAAAGGGGAACTGGTTTTTATGCCTTCACTGAGATATATAGACCTATTGTGATGTACATCAAACAAGAACAACAACACAAACAATCTTCATCACAGTTAACATATTAAATCCAAACACTCCTTAATATGACTGATTTTCTGATTTTCAAAGGATGGTACTGATTTGATCCTTAAAACTGATACATAAGATCTTAATATGATGTAATGAACTCTTTTAAACACAAAAACACCACTTATAACAGTTAATACCCATGAATCATTAACAAAGCTAATTAACAGTGAAATTTAAAACACTTGGCAACAAAAGATTATAATGAGCAAGTATGTAATTTTAAGCAATAACTTAACTCTACAACACCTAATAAGCACAAAAATACAGGTACAAGCAAATAATAAGCTAGTCTACAGTAGATAGCAAAAATCAAAGGTATTGCTTACAAATGCTTCCACTGCATAGGACCAAGAACCAAGGATCAAAACAAACCTATTAGCTTCCCAAGAAGCTATTAACCCAAGGGCAATCCATAATATACCCTGGTCCAATTTTCTTTCAACTTCATTCTTGATTTTTTATTTTTCACTATTTTTCTTGTATTTTTGAGTTAATTAACTAAACTGGATTCTTATGCTTTAGGAGCTTATAAAAGTTTAATGACAAGCTAAAGTGAGTCCATTAACATTGAGAAACATTATTTTTAACAACCATAAGCTATTATGAGAATTTCGATAGAAAATGACATTAACTGAATTCAACTAAGATACTTAAATTTATTGATTGATATAGATTCTAAATACACTGAAAAGCTTGAGAACACAATTTAAAACTAAGTTTACAACTGAAATTGATGATTTAAGCTAAGTCGACATAAAGAAAATTAAATTACTCTACATACATATCCACATTGCTTCTTCATGATTATATACAAATTGTAAAGGCTATGTCGACCTCTCTGATCATTTCCCACCACTTCTTGACCTTTGGATTCTTCAAATTCATCATAATCGTCCATTTGGAATTTGGCGCCAAAAAATCAAACGAAGCAGGTTTTTGCAATTAAAGAGCAATTAAGGGTTATTGGATGTTGTGGAGGTGGAGGGGACAAGCAGGGATAGTTGGTGGTGACTGGGGGTGATAGGTGGAAGTAAAACCAGAGATGTGGAGGGTGGTTTTGGTTTTGCAGTTTTGTGGGAGGGAAGGAGTGAAGAGGTGAGTGGGTTTGACCAGGTCAAACTGGTTTTGTATATAACTGGGTGTGTTTGTTGGGCTAGGTGGAGATGGTCCAAGGATTAGTGGGTTTTGTTTATTGGGTGGGTATATTTTTGGGTTATAATAAAACTAAGGGGGGTCCGGATGGTTTATGTAATAACAAGGACCAATTATGTAAACTGCTAATACCTGAGGGGCTGAACCTGACAATTTTCCAAAGATATCACAAGGACCAATTATGCCATATATGAATAGTACAAGGTTTTCTTTTGATAATTTTCCAATTTTAAAACCTTAAGGACCATTTTTGACATTTTTCAAACTTGGGGGACTAAAGTTGCCATTTTGTAAATTTTAACTTTAAAGGACTACTATTGACAACTTGTGAATCCCCAAGGACCTTTGATGATATTTTACATGTTTTGAATAACCAGGGACTTGTTTTGCCAATTTATGAAAGTTTAGGGACTGAAACTGTAAATTATGCAACATTGTTCGTTTTTCAACAGTTTTCAATCCTTTTGCACTTGCAATACATAAAAACACAATTTATGGATATTTCCTGTATTTTGAATCATATTTGTATGTTTTCAGATGTTTTTGTAGTTTAAATGGGAACAAAATAATGAGTATTTACACACTCATCAACTATAAAAGATGAATCATGGGTAATAGCTATGCAAGAAGAACTAAACCAATTTGTTAGAAATGATGTTTGGACATTAGTTCCTCAACCAAAAAGTCAAACTATAATTGGAACAAAATGGGTCTTTCGAAATAAAATGGATGAAAATGGTATAGTGTCTAGAAACAAAGCTAGGCTAGTAGCACAAGGTTATAATCAACAAGAAGGCATTGACTACGATGAAACTTTGCTCCGGTTGCTAGGCTCGAGTCTATTAGAATATTACTTGCATATGCATGTGCTCATGATTTTAAACTTTTTCAAATGGATGTCAAAAGTGCATTTTTAAATGGCTTTATAAATGAAGAAGTATATGTTGCTCAACCTCCGGGCTTTACCGACTTTGAAAAACCAAATCATGTTTACAAACTTAAAAAGGCTTTATACGGGCTTAAGCAAGCTCCAAAAGCATGGTATGATCGACTTAAGACTTTCCTAGTTGACCATAAGTACACCATGGGCTTAGTTGATAATATTCTCTTCACTAAGAAGAAAGAATCTCACATTATCATAGTTCAAGTATATGTTGATGACATCATATTCGGATCAACCTGTCAAGAATTATGTGACGATTTCTCAAAAAGCATGCACGACGAGTTTGAAATGAGTATGATGGGAGAACTCAACTTTTTATTAGGACTTCAAATAAAACAATTAGAAGATGGGATATTCTTTAACCAATCTAAATACATAAAAGACATGCTTAAGAAATTTGGTCTTGAAGACTCTAAACCCATTAAAACACCTATGTCCTCGGAAACTAAACTCACAAAGGATGAGGAAAGTGAATCCGTAGATAACACTAAATATAGAGGAATGATTGGTAGTCTAATCTATCTCACGGCTAGTAGACCCGACATTATGTTTAGTGTTTGTTTATGTGCTCGTTTTCAATAAGCTCCTAAAACAATCCATCTTGAAGCCGTAAAACGAATTTTTAGATACATCAAAGGCACTACACACTTAGGATTATGGTACCCCAAAGGAACGGGAGTAGAAACCATAGTGTATGCCGACTCGGATCATGCCGGTGACTATGTTGATAGAAAAAGTACAAGTGGTATTTGTACTTTCGTTGGACATTGTCTCACCTCATGGTTCTCTAAGAAGCAAACGGCTCTCGCCATCTCAACAACTGAAGCTGAATACGTATCGGCCGGAAAAGCATGTCAACAAGCTCTTTGGATGAATCAAGCTCTTGTCGACTATGGAATTCAACTAAACGATATCTCAATTCTTTGCGACAACAAAGGAGCCATCGACCTCAGCAAAAATCCAGTCCAACACGCTCGTACTAAACATATTGAAATCCGCCATCACTTCCTTCGCGACAATGTTCAAAAAAGGAAAAATCTCTATCGAGAAAGTATCCTCAGAAGACAACATTGCCGACATTCTCACGAAACCTCTTAAACATGAACCATTTAACCTTCTTAGGCTTGGACTAGGACTTATGGAACCAACATTATAGTTTTGAACGTTAGAATAAAATCGTAAAAATCAAAACAAATCTTTTTGATTTCAAATCTGCAGGCCGGAGGAACCCTTCGCTTACAAGGGCGGAACCCTCCTTTTGGTTCCGCCCAGTCCGCCAAGCCTGCAGGCCATTTTTTTTAAATATTAAACCAAACACTCCCTTATCTCTCTACCATAACACAAAAAACAGTTACTATTCATTCCACAACACCACCACATACGAAAATTAGGTTTTCACTCCATTCACCTTGCTCTCTAATCATCATTGTAAGTATTCTATACATAATTATACTCATGATCTGTGTCTAGGAACTCTATTTATGCACAAAAACTCAAAACATGGAGTTATGCATTTTACTTAGAAAATCATATAGAACATTTGTAGCAAAAAAAACTGATTATGTTTTCCCTTAGTTAGGAATTGCATCTTGTAGGACATTATCATGTTTTCCAAACACCCCATGATAAATTTTTGTAAAAATAATTCTCACGACTAGGACAAATTTTTTTTTCATTGTTGATACAAAATAAAAACGTTATGTTTTAAAAAATCACTTGCATAATGTCTCTTGAATGCTAAAGGAAATACATAACTAATATGTATTTTCGGGTACATTCAATCGAAGCTACATTGAATTAGGAGCGTTTGGATTATCTCTAGTTTTATAACCAAATTTGCATTATAAAACCGTTTTGAGCATTAAAATGAGTCGAGATAATCGCACCTCCACATTGTTTGCATATAGGCACACACTAGAACTTTAACATTAAAATTATCATTAACTTAGACTAAAAATGTGATATTTGTGTTTCTAGGAACCAACATGCCTCCCGCAACTCACTATGATCACAAAGGAACCCTCGACTACCTTCTTAAACACCACAAAACCAAAGGCCTAACTCCCACTTAAGTCAAAGTCTTTAAGGCCCTAGAAAAATGATATGTCCATGAGGGTAGAACCGTTGACCCATCCTTTTTAGAAGGAACCAACATTCGTAGGGAACTAGCCAACATCAACTTTGATTGTCTTCTTGATATCGATGAGCAAATTTGTCCTAGGTTCATTTTAGAGTTCTATGCTTCCATCACTCTTCACACAAACAACGATGGTCTCATGGGTTTGTCCTTCATGGTTAGCCAAAATCAATTCAACATCTCTCTTAATAACTTTGCTCAAGCTCTAGGTATTCTAAACTATGGTACGTGTCTCTATTCCGACAAGCACTCACTTACCATCCTTGACTCGGTCATTGACCGAATCCATCCCTATGATACTCCTCTAGTCTCCAAGGATGTCATTCGTGATCATCTCTTTATTAGAACTTCCGACACTAGGAGAACCCGTTCGGGAAATGAAGTCAACAAGGACCCTTATGGCATGGAACTCAATGAGCTTAAACCTCAATTCAAAAAGTGGGAAGAGATTCTTAGGGCAAACGTCATAAGCACAATAGGAAACCGTGATCATGTCAACACATGCCTATGCTACATGCTCTATTGTGTGTCAACAAGCCAACCTTTCAACTTAGCTTACTATATGGCCAAGAGGATGGCCGACATTCCCGTGCTTGGTACCACCGCCCTTCCTTATGGGATGCTTTTAACTCGTCTCTTTAGATAATTTGCACCCATTCCTCCAACTCCTAAAGGTATCCAACTAGACTACTCTCTCGTACCTCACATATTTGTACCACTTAGTGATAGGAGAGTCTCTAAGGTTCAAGGGAAACGCCCTCATCCTCCTACTTCCTCATCATCTTCATCATCCATGAGCGAAGATGACGGTCTTCTCAACTATAGGCTACCACCTCTTGAATATCTTCACCAACTACCGACTATACCAAATGTGTAACACCCCAACCCGACAAGGGTAAAAGTGTCACAACAATGGTGTTATCTCAGAAACATATACAACTTTATAACAGCGGAAGTCTTACCAAAAGTCAAAAGCAAAACCTTGAAATAAGCAATCTCTAAATCTCTATGGTCAAGTCATCACTCTCAATTCCCAGAAAAGCTATCCCAAAAGCTTATCTTGAACACCTGCCGCGGTTAAAGAAAATACGGCTGAACTTAAAAAGCCCAGTGAACGGATATAACAATAATAACATAAATAAATTTGCTGAAGTATAATAATATATTGGGATAATTACTAAAATAGCCCAAAACCCAAATGGGATATTTCTACCCCGGTTGCCCTGGGCAATGCCCCCAGTTGCCCAAAAAAGGGCGATTGTTGCCCAAAAAATACACTGGAAATCCTTCGGTTGCCCCAAAAAATGCCGGTTGCCCTGGGCAACACAATTATTTTCGGATTTCGGGTTAGATAGGGAAGCGCCCATTTGTGTTTGGGCTATTTTTGTCATTATCCCTAATATATTTTGGGAAAACATTTTAGGCTTAACGGATAGTACGGAAATAAAATATTTAGGTTAGGTCAGGAATTTATACAATCACTTGTATAAACAGAATCAGAACTACAGTTTTACATAATTACAGAATTTCAGAATTTCCATGAGCTCAGAACATATCATAATCTTATCATATCTCTTCATAATCATATAGAGGGGAGACCTCTCAGACAATCAGACAAAATGAGGGGTGTCCTCATAAGGGTGGAGTAGCTAGCTCCCAGAAATGTGAAGGACGTGTATTGCACACACAGCCACATTCACCAGACAAATATCATATCATAACATAACAGAAACTGATCTAGGATGCATCCATACGCCCCTGAAATAACTTATAGTGCACATTCATATCATATAACGGAAGGGACGTGGCAGAACATCACTCTACTGCCCTAGAGTCATGTCAAAGGTGCATCTCTGACACGGACATGGAACCCCCATGCCTAGTGAAGCTCATGTAACAGAAGTTCAAAACATACTTTTCAAATCAGAAGGTTTAAAACCTATTTTTCATAACAAAAGTCTAGCTCAGAAAGTTTCAGAAAGTTTCAACAAAACTTATAACAAAGTTTTATCATAGCAGAAGTTCAAATCAGAAGTTTTCAAATCAAAGGGTTCATAGCAGAGTTTTGAACACACAAAGGAAACACATAGGAAACCTTAAAACAAGGTCAGAATATCCGTACCTTAGCACAGCAATGAGATCACAAAGAAGAATCACAACGAGGAAGAGTTCACTTCTCCTTTTAATATACCTGAATTAGGGTTTACTTAATCGTTAACAACTTATCTCAAATTAGATTTCTTCTCCTTAGTTGACTTTCTTCTTTTAGTAACTTTCTATATTTAGAAATATTCATCATTCAAGGTTGTATTCATCATTTAGAATCATTTATGAACTTAAAATGTTAATCTTATAAGATTAGGGTTTAATATGATAACTTTCCATAAATTAGGGTTTTAATGTGATTATACCAAAGTTCAAGGTCTAAAGTGTAAATATCACACTTTCCATATTTTATACAAATAACCCATAAGTTAACAATATTTACTATTCAACCCTTCAAGTTTACAATATCACAAATTACACCCTTGATTTACATTAATTACAAGATAGGTCCTTATTACTTATTAACTTACAATTTAACCCTTAGGTTATTCATACTTACACATTAAGCCTTTAATTATCAAAAATTACACATATTACCCTTCAATATTATATTTATTCAAAACAGCCCTTAGCTTTCACAATTTACAAGTTTAACCCCTTAATTTTAATTAATTACAAATCGGATTACATAATTACATAATTTTCTATTTAAACCTTTTAGTTGCAAACTTAACACACGACACCCTCATATTACATTTTTCTCAATTCACCACTGATCTAATACCACTTATAAAAATAACCCACATGTTTGAAAAATTACGAAACACACCCTTACACTTTTAAAATCAAATCGGTTAATACCAAAATCCACCAAACCCTAACCCTAAATTCACCCAATCATTACTAGCAATAATTTAACCTTAAAACATTAATTACATTAGATCCAAGACCAAAAATCCTAACCCTAACCCTAGTTCGATTTCCTTTTTCTTTTATTTTCTTTTTCTTTTTAAACCGATTATAAATAAATTCCCAAACTGAGTTTCTAGGCTTCGACAATTATGAGGACTATTTTTCTGATATTATATGATGTATAAAGGACCTGAAAAAAAATAATAACCAGACCTCAAAAATTCGCATGGCCTGTTTCCATAATTTTAGGTTGATTTAGGGTTTAAGGGTTATAAAAATTCGTTCGATTGATTTATCTTGCATGATTCGATTCTACTATTTTCTACAGATTATATATGATATATAGGGTGCTAGAAAAATACTAAAAAGATTTTAGAACGTGAAAACAAAAGGAATCAAATTATACATCTCGGCAAAACAAATCAAGCAACAACAATGCTTAGCGATCAAACCAAGGTCACCCACTATTTTTCTAACCTTATTTAGACTTGAAAAAGACCAGAAAATTATTTGGGAGCTGTGGAAAAATTGGGGTCGACTTGTGAGGGTTTTTAGGGTTAGTCGGTTATATTAAAAATCGATTATGGGCTTTTTAGGGAATAAAACGATTTGGGTTCTTTATATATAAGTTTAGGACTTATCTTTAACTGATATTTTATGGGCCAAGTCCAAATTAAAAGATTACACATATTTTCTAATTTATTTGGGCTTTATTTTCTTTAATTTCAATTATTATTTATTTTGTATAAATCGGCAAAAATAGTTTTTATTTAAGAAATTATTTTATTTTCACAAAAGTGACAAATCTTAATCATACTTAATTTATTGTGATCATATGATGTAGATTTCCAGATTTCTAGAGCTTATTTGGTATTATTTAAGTGTTATTGCAAAACTTTAAATTCTAGGGGCATTTTGGTCATTTTCTTGCTTTTAAAATTTCAGGTATTACAACTTCTTCCCCTCTAAAAAAAAATTTCGTCCTCGAAAATTGAATAGGCAGAACAGACGAAAAAACGAATCAGATTGCAGAATCCATAAGGATGAAACAGACATCGAACTTTTCCAGTTACCTAAGTAACTTCTCTTCAGAACAATCTTCTCAACAGATTGTAACAGACAGACAGATCTTATTATCAGAATTCATAATCTTATAGCTTATTCAGAACAGATCAGAAATCATTTCAATGATTACATACGTGTAGCAGGATATCAAACGTACTTCTCGAAACAATAGCAGAAAACAGATTGAGTGCGGAAAATCAAACAATAGAAACTCTACAACGTGTTCTAAGATTCTTATCAGATGATCAATGATCAATGAACATACGACGAAATTCAAACGTATCCAGATATCGAACGATAAAGGCAGAGCATACGCATAGGCAGAATGAATCCTAAAGATCTCACTAATCGCAGATAATTCAACTAACAGAAATCTAATGCTCCTCAAACACTTCTCGAAATATCCTTTGCTCACAATGAGGGCACATTATATGATGTAAGTATTATCACGTTGGCCAGATGTCATAATACCAGCATCATATAAATATACCTTCATGATGACCATCCTTTATTTCAAGTCATGAATAAGCAACTTGTCTAATCCACCTAAAAGTCTTTCTAACCCCTAGGATTGGTCCAAATCAAACATCATTACGAATTCGAAAACAGAACGTACAAATAACGTAACGAGAATAGTAGCATCCACAAGGCACGTCGTCAAAAGCGTAAGATCTTCCACCATTCATCAAACTCCTCTCATCAAAACCGTCATCCAGCATAAGCAAAATGAACACAGAACGGAATTACTAACAGAGAACTTAAATCATTCAGAGGACCTTATCATCATGTAACAGAAACTTAAATGAGTTGAACAGAAACGAATGCGTCATCAATAACTTCTTCTCTTCCAGAACTCAGCAAAACCATCATCACCAATGGAGTCGAACAGAAAACGAAATTTATCAAAAGCAACAGGAATCCAACACATCTACCAGAATAGCGTACATAGACAAACGCACCGATACTTCCAAATTTGCTAAGATTCTCATAACCATGAACTTAGCAAACAAACGCAGAATTGTCATAAAACAAAACTTTCAAGGAAGAACGTAATAATCAAAGGATTCAATTTACATCAATGAAATCATGAAAACGAAACTGAAATCGAAGTCTGACATCAGAAACAAACAAAAGAAATAGAAATCAAGTCGCGAACACGAACACTTCTTCTTCAACTCGGATTAAATCTACTAGTCGCCGTAGACTCCAGATCTGAATCTTCCTCATACTCCTCTTCATATTTCTCCTCTGCACTTATCCATCCATTCTTGTTTCTCTCATGCTGTGGTAGTAGACGACTAGCAAAACCACTTCTCAGGTTTCTCACTTCCTCCTCCACATGATCTACAAACACGTACAGATTTCGAGGTCTCGCCCAAACCACTCCTCCATCTTCTAGGAATTCGGAACACCTTCCAGGGTACTTAGTAACGTGGCCGCCTCGAGTAGTCACCTTGGTCTCGTACCTCTCCACCTTTCTTCCATCCACATTCTCCAAGGTCAGCTTCTCCTCAATCGTACACGAACTCATACTAGCAGGGACTTGGATTCTTTTGTTGGTCCTCTTCGCTCCACCAATCCACCTTGCACCCGTAGCAACAACGGTAGCCCAACGCCTCCTCGCCTGTCCTTGAGTAGCCCTAGATGTCACCCTATCCAGCTGATAACTAGACTCTAATCCCGTTGATCCACCATCTTATGACCGCCCAGATGATTAACAAAACGAAAGAAGGACATAGTACGAAGAAAAAGAAGTACGCAGAAGGAAACCTAATGTCTACCCAATCCTCACAGGTCATAGCCTAAGCTCTAAGGGTTCTAATTCTCACTGTCACCCTCGTCGTAAACCTGTCTCTGATACCATAAATTGTAACACCCCAACCCGACAAGGGTAAAAGTGTCACAACAATGGTGTTATATCAAAAACATATACAACTTTATAACAACGGAAGTCTTACCAAAAGTCAAAAGCAAAACCTTGAAATAAGCAATCTCTAAATCTATATGGTCAAGTCATCACTCTCAATTCCCAGAAAAGCTATCCCAAAAGCTTATCTTGAACACCTGCCGCGGTTAAAGAAAATACGGCTGAGCTTAAAAAGCCCAGTGAACGAATATAACAATAATAACAGAAATAAATTTGCTGAAGTATAATAATATATTTTGGGAAAACATTTTAGGCTTAACGGATAGTACGGAAATAAAATATTTAGGTTAGGTCAGACATTTATACAACCACTTGTATAAACAGAATCAGAACTACAGTTTTACAGAATTACAGAATTACAGAATTTCAGAATTTCCATGAGCTCAGAACATATCATAATCTTATCATATCTCTTCATAATCATATAGAGGGGAGACCTCTCAGACAATCAGACAAAATGAGGGGTGTCCTCATAAGGGTGGAGTAGCTAGCTCCCAGAAATGTGAAGGACGTGTATTGCACACACAGCCACATTCACCAGACAAATATCATATCATAACATAACAGAAACTGATCTAGGATGCATCCATACGCCCCTGAAATAACTTATAGTGCACATTCATATCATATAACGGAAAGGACGTGGCAGAACATCACTCTACTGCCCTAGAGTCATGTCAAAGGTGCATCTCTGACACGGACATGGAACCCCCATGCCTAGTGAAGCTCATGTAACAGAAGTTCAAAACATACTTTTCAAATCAGAAGGTTTAAAACCTATTTTTCATAACAAAGGTCTAGCTCAGAAAGTTTCAGAAAGTTTCAACAAAACTTATAACAAAGGTTTATCATAGCAGAAGTTCAAATCAGAAGTTTTCAAATCAAATGGTTCATAGCAGAGTTTTGAACACACAAAGGAAACACATAAGAAACCTTAAAACAAGGTCAGAATATCCGTACCTTAGCACAGCAATGAGATCACAAAGAAGAATCACAACGAGGAAGAGTTCACTTCTCCTTTTAATATACCTGAATTAGGGTTTACTTAATCGTTAACTTATCTCAAATTAGATTTCTTCTCCTTAGTTGACTTTCTTCTTTTAGTAACTTTCTATATTTAGAAATATTCATCATTCAAGGTTGTATTCATCATTTAGAATCATTTATGAACTTAAAATGTTAATCTTATAAGATTAGGGTTTAATATGATAACTTTCCATAAATTAGGGTTTTAATGTGATTATACCAAATTTCAAGGTCTAAAGTGTAAATATCACACTTTCCATATTTTATACAAATAACCCATAAGTTAACAATATTTACTATTCAACCCTTCAAGTTTACAATATCACAAATTACACCCTTGATTTAAATTAATTACAAGATAGGTCCTTATTACTTATTAACTTACAATTTAACCCTTAGGTTATTCATACTAACACATTAAGCCTTTAATTATCAAAAATTACACATATTACCCTTCAATATTATATTTATTCAAAACAGCCCTTAGCTTTCACAATTTACAAGTTTAACCCCTTAATTTTAATTAATTACAAATCGGATTACATAATTACATAATTTTCTATTTAAACCTTTTAGTTGCAAACTTAACACACGACACCCTCATATTACATTTTTCTCAATTCACCACTGATCTAATACCACTTATAAAAATAACCCACATGTTTGAGAAATTTTGAAACACACTCTTACACTTTTAAAATCAAATCGGTTAATACCAAAATCCACCAAACCCTAACCCTAAATTCACCCAATCATTACTAGCATTAATTTAACCTTAAAACATTAATTACATCAGAACCAAGACCAAAAATCCTAACCCTAACCCTAGTTCGATTTCCTTTTTCTTTTATTTTCTTTTTCTTTTTAAACCGATTATAAATAAATTCCCAAACTGAGTTTCTAGGCTTCGAAAATTATGAGGACTATTTTTCTGATGTTATATGATGTATAAAGGACCTGAGAAAAATAATAAACAGACCTAAAAAATTCGCATGGCCTGTTTCCATAATTTTAGGTTGATTTAGGGTTTAAGGGTTATAAAAATACGTTCGATTGATTTAGCTTGCATGATTCGATTCTACTATTTTATACAGATTATATATGATATATAGGGTGCTATAAAAATACTAAAAAGATTTTAGAACGTGAAAACAAAAGGAATAAAATTATACCTCTCGGCAAAACAAATCGAGCAACAACAATGCTTAGCGATCAAACCAAGGTCACCCACTATTTTTCTAACCTTCTTTAGACTTGAAAAAGACCAGAAAATTATTTTGGAGCTGTGGAAAAATTAGGGTCGACTTGTGAGGGTTTTTAGGGTATAGTCGGTTATAATAAAAATCGATTATGGGCTTTTTAGGGAATAAAGCGATTTGGGTTCTTTATATATAAGTTTAGGACTTATCTTTAACTGATATTTTATGGGCCAAGTCTAAATTAAAAGATTACACATACTTTCTAATTTATTTGGGCTTTATTTTCTTTAATTTCAATTATTATTTATTTTGTATAAATCGGAAAAAATAGTTTTTATTTAAGAAATTATTTTATTTTCACAAAAGTGACAAATCTTAATCATACTTAATTTATTGTGATCATATGATGTAGATTTCCAGATTTCTAGGGCTTATTTGGTAGTATTTAAGTGTTATTGCAAAACTTTAAATTCTAGGGGCATTTTGGTCATTTTCTTGCTTTTAAAATTTCAGGTATTACAAAATGAGTCCGAAGAGTTCAAGCAAACCAAGGGGATGTGGAAGTGCTTTGGAAGGTACCTTGGAAAGCTCAACAAGAAGATTGATCGCCAATGAGCGCGGGTGTGAAAGTTTAGAGAGTGTTTGGCACTAGGTGTCATTTGAACAATTTAGTTGTTTAAACAATGTCTTTATGAATTTATGTACTTTTAGAATGATTTGGTAACTTATAACTATGGTATGTACTAACGGAAACATGCAGGTGGGCAACATTGCAATGTTGCAAAATTTTCATATTTTTCGCTTTAATAGTGAAAATCGTTAGCCCCCGTCCAAAGTCTATCGGTATGTATGTTTCTATATGAACTTTTGCCATTTCCCAATCAGAATAAAATTCATACATATGTTTTAGGAAAATTTAAAGAATTTGAAAATCGTTATGACCTTCGAAAAGCCCACTGTTAAGGAATTTGGACTGGCGAAAATGGCGGAACCAATTTTTGGGTTCTGCCTATGTAAAAGTTAGGTACTGCCAAAACTGGACCAGTGGACCAGGCGGAACCAAATTCTCGGTTCCGCCTGTGTAAACGATTGGTGCCACCAGTCAGCTGCAGAATTTTTAAAATTTTCTCGTTTTCGCATTCTCTCAAACACCAAATCATCTATTTAAGTTAGAAACATATTTCTTAGTATTCATTAAGCACATTGGGACCATTTTTAGTCTTTGAAACCAATAGGAAACCACTTCCCGCCAAAAATCAAATTTGCACATAACTAACTCAAGGAACACTTCTACATAAAGCAAGGAACCCTTTATTTGGTTCCTTGTAATCCGTGGTACCTATTACCACAAAGATTGTTCATGATCACTTAGCATTTAAGGCATATCTTTCTTCTTCTACTCAATCCAACTTCATTGGATTGACTTCAAATGATATGACATGCATTCAAACCTTTCCTAATGATTATAAACCTACATTTTTGTATGGCTAACTATCAAATACAAACACTACTTTCAAAATTTCTTCATTCTATAAATTGATACTATCCAACATTGTTGATCCTCACACCTTCACCATCACATTCCTGAATCTCTAAGCTTCTTATCACCATTTTTTCACTATGACTAAGTCCAACAACTCATCACCACCATCACGACCCGTTAGGAGAACCGCCCGCATTAGTGTGAAACCTTGTTGTTTCAACAACACTATTAACCTAAGCTCATCATCCTCCGATGAATCACCACTCATCATCTCATCACCAATCAAGGATAAAAATTTCCTTAACCTTGCCACTCCTACACCATCACCTAAACCTCAAAATGTCATCACCACTCCACCACCAACAAAAACACCCATTGATCCATCACCACCACCCGCTCCAACTCAACCATCAAAATCTCCATCACCACCAAAATCACCAAAGCTAGAACCTATGGAACTCTTTGGGACTCCACCTACATCACCTCATCCTTTTCTACAAAATTTTGAAGACCTTCCTCCAAGATCAACCAATCCTCCACCATTGCCTTCGTTTGGCTCCATTGAACGAATGGCAAATCATCAACCACGGCCATTCTTTGAGCCGAACCAACCATTTGAACAAGAACCATCTCACTCACAACCAAAATTGTTTCATCCTATCTACAAAGACATCCATGGGCCTCTATATGGATAGCCTAATTTCCAACAACATTATGAACCAAACTTTCCACCATCACCTCAAGAACCTCAGTCCCTGATATGTGTCTAATTACACATATATTTTGTATTGTTAAACCCACAAAAATGACCAAAAACACACAAATAACCCTATAAATGTTACAAATTCATAAAAATGTGTTTTTATGTGATGCAGGTACAAAAAGATTGAAAATTAGTGAAAAGCATGCAAAGTTCACACAAATGTCATTTTCAGTCCCTGGAGTTTCACAAATTGGCAAAACTAGTCCCTGAATGTTTAAAATAAATTAAAAGTCAACTTTAGTCCTTGGAATATCAAACATGTTCACAAATAGTCCCTGGATGAAAGTTTTCTACATTTGGCAACTTTTACCCCTCAAGTATCAAAATTGGCAAAATTAGTCCCTGGGTATTTAAAAAAATGGAATTTAACAAATAATACCCTTGTACTATTAATAATTTACAATTTGGAACCTTTTTGATAACTTTTGGGAAATTACAATTTCACCCCCTCAACTTTGGAAAATTACATAAAAGGTCCCCGGGTGTTTTAAAATTGTAATAAATGAAACTAAGGTCCTTTGGTTATTCTAACTTAACAATATTGATCCTTGTGATAACTTTTGAAATGAAAAAGGTTTAGTCCTTCAAAGAATTCAGAAGTTACACTTTAGGTCCTTGGGCTTAACATAACTACAAACCAAACCGGCCCTTTATTATCCCATTTAATCCAAAATAAACCCAACAAACAAATAAACCCAACCCACCTTTTATATACCAGCCCACTACACCTGGCCCAACTCTTTTTATATAAAAGACGGGTCAAACCCAGTCAACCCCGCCTAAACCACCAACACTATTCACTCTCCCTCTCATCCTTCCCGTTTTACCACTGAGTCACCATACTACAAACCAGTCCACAGTATTGCCTCCACCCACTCTTCCACCATGTCCCCTCCACCTATACAAACATCCAATCACCCTTAATTGCCCTCAAATCCCTCACACGCAACCTAGAACAGTTACAAGGACTTTTGGCGCCAAAAATATTTAAACGGCTAGGATGTGTTGCAGTTATCCAATGATCAAGATTTAAAGTGGGATTTGACTATCAACTCAAGTGGAACTCAGTAAGATATAAAAGAGAGAAGAAGGAGAAGAATAGAACTACCTTTGGAATAGCCTAGGTCGTAGTGTAACTTAAAATTATTGCTTTCCTAGATTAATGTCACCTTTACTGCTTTCATAGTTTAAATGTTGTTATTTTCTTCAAAATAGTGTAATGGAACCATTTCTTTCAGTTTTAATTCAAGTTACATTTAAATTTCATGTTCTATCTTAACTCCTTTTAATTTCAAAGTCTTTTTCATTTCTGTTTGATCATAGTTGTTTTATTGGACTCTAATAAGCCACTTAAGCTCCTGACAAAGCCCAATGAGCTTTTAGATAAACATAATCAGTTATGATCTTTTAAATTTTAAATTAGATAAAAAATGAGAAAATTAATGAAAATAAAAAAATCAGTTTATAAGTTGAATCAAGCTTTGAGCATGGCTATTCTGGATTGCCATTGGTTTTAGATGCCTCATGGGAGGCTATAGGAGCATGGTTTGGTCCTTGGTTCCACAGTCTCAGCTGGATGCACTTGTAAGCCAACTTTTACATTTTCTGCAATTTTACTGTTCAGCCTTTAATCTGTTTTGATTTCCTTGTTTTCCTGTTTAGTTGTTGTTAGTTAATGCTTATCTAGTGCAATTTTAGGTAATTGTGTTTTGGAATTGGATTGTGCTTGAATTTGCAGTTTAACTGTTACTTTGCCCATCTTTGATAAACCTAGGATTGAACATGTGTGACTACTTGTTCTTGCTTAAAAAGGTTCTATTTTGACAAAATGAGACCTCTGGATTGGATATTATGGGTTGATGCAGTCATATGTTTTGAAAATCTCATTTCAGTTTCATTAAAGGGTGTTTGGATTTGATAGTGAAAATGAGTTATGGTTGTATTTGTTGTTGTTCTTGTTTGATTGTACACCTAATATGACCTAAGTAACTCACTGAAACCTTAATCAGATGGTGTAGCATGAAAGAAATTCAAATTGACACTTGATGATCTTATCATGAGCATTGAATGATTGTTAAATCCTAAACCTTGCATAACTGTTTCTGTTTAATGTTAAAGGTTTTGAGTATTACTGTTCTTGTTTGATTGTGTGATGCTTTAGGACCTTTTAATTCAGTTTAAACATTATAAACTTTTGTTATTTGTGCTTTAGTCAAATCTTACTTTTAATCTGTCTATTAGTTTGTCTGTTTAAATTTAAGTGTCCAAATTCTACATATCTGTTTAAATGTGGTTTACCTTTGTTAATTTCATGTCATTATAGCTTGTTATAACTTATTAAGTCCATAGATTAGATTACAATCTCAGTTTAGTCAACTTTTCATGTTCTTATTAAAAAGTCAAATTTTCAGTTTTTCTAGTTTTTGAATAAAAGTTTTATTTTCCTGTGATCTTGTTTCTTAGTTTCTGTATTAGATCTTTTTATGTTTTAATTATGTGTTGCTAGACTTGTTATTTGTATTTTTGTTAAATTTTACTTTGCTTATTTAAGTGCTTATTTTAGTACTTGTTTATGCCTGTTTTTGCCCTGCATCATGGGTTTGCTGTCAAAGTCACAAGCTTGCAGAAGCTTGTTGACTTTGACCAAGCTTATGTTTCTGGCTTATTTGTGTTGCCCTTGTGGCATTTTATTTATGTGTTAACTTTATTTTCCATTTGTAGCTTAATTACACCTTAATCACCCCAACTTATTTTGTTCCATTTTGCTCACTCAACTGAAGCAAACAGTTGAGTGGAGCTCTTTTTCATAAGCTCTAAACAGACTCCTCACTGAGCTTATTGTTGTGAGTTTTAGCTTTTCACAAAGCTAAGCTTCCCAATTTAAACATTCCATTGTAAGTTGAGCATTTAGAGCTTATTTGATAAGTCATATGGGATCCTTTTGTTTGCCCACTCACAACAACTCACTGAGTATTCAGTGAGTTTGCAGCATTTCCAAAAGCTCCTAGCAAGCTCATTTGTGATCAAAAGTTTGAGTGGCTTGGTTTTACATGAAGCTTTGCTACCCAATTCTTTAATCTTGTACTTAAATTCACCTTTGCAGCTCATTTCACAGGGCTGCAAAGGGGCTTGAACTTATCTTCATTTCATGAAGTATGCTGGTCAACCAGCATACTCCACCTTTTTCATAAGCTCTCAACAAGCTTAATATTGGGACTTAGCCTGTAAGACTTGGTTCTATTTAGAGCTTATCCACTAGATTCCATGATCCTGAGCTTAAATCCTATCTTGCAGCTCATTAATAAAGGCTGCAAGCAGCTTCTTGTTTGATCCATTTGATTGTGTATCTGGTAGTCCAGGATACAGTCACTTGGGAGGTTTTCCAAAAGCTTCTCACAAGCTCACTAGTGGACCCCACTAGGTGAGCTTGGGCTTTTTGGAAAGCCAACCAACCATTCTTGCTGCTTCCATTCTAATTTTGCCTAATCCAGCTTATTCACTGAGCTTATTTGGACATTACAATAAGTTGCAGGGGTGTTTGGATCTGCATGTTTCTAGAATAGCTTATAAGCTTGTTATGAGCTTATGGGTTGAATCCAGTGAACATGCTTGTAAAAACTTGTTAATATAACTTGTGCAAACCTTTTTTCTTTCTTTCATTCTCAGTGTGAAGCTTATATCAGGCTTTCACAAGCCTCAATTCCATCCAAGATAAGCTGTAAAAGCTCATCTGTGTAAACCATAAGCTTGCACCATTGTGCATTATTCCTGTGTATTTCTTGTTCATACTTATCCCATACACATGTGTGCACATTTTCTCTTTCTTTCTTTTCCATTTTACAGCCTTCACAAGCTAGTTCAAAGCTTGGAGCAAGCTGTGAGCCCAAAAGCTCACTACATAAGCTCATAACCTTGCAACTGCTTGTTCCCTTGGCTTGTATAGTTCCATCTTCCTTAAATATGTATATTATACTTGTATTTATAGTCCAGAAGCAGAAAATACAAAAAGAACCACTTTACCAACAAGTGATAGCTTCTATTTAAGAAGCTTGAGCTTATTGGCTTATTTCTGTAAATAAGATATCATTTTTATAATTTTCCTAGCTTCTTTTGTTTTATTTAGAATTATGTAAAAAGTTTCAGATTTTTCTTTTACTGTTTAATACTTTTAATAATTCAGTTTTACTTTTTAATACTTAATAATAGTTAATAATTAATAATAAATAGAATAATTGTATAATAAATATAATTTTAGTTTCAGAAATTCTTTTATATTATTTTAGACTTTTCTAAATTTTTATTTTATTTTTCTAGGCTTTATTTTCCATTTTCTTATTTTTAGGTTATTATTTAATAGTAAATAATTAATAATAAATCCAATACTTGTAAAATAAATACATACTTAGTTTTAGAATTCATTTTGTAATATATTAGACTTTTCCAATTCATTATTTCATTTATTTAGGTTAATTTTAGATTTTCTTATTATTTAATTCATTTTTAAATACATTTAATTCATTTTTAATTAATATTATAGTATAATAAATAATTTTAATTTTCTAATAATTTTCTTATTCTTTTAGGATTCCAAAAATATAATTTTCACATTTGTGGGAATTATATTTGAATGAATTCACTTTTTATTTTGATACTGTTACGTAATTGTTACGTAAACGTATATGTTTTAGGTTTTTTTAGGTTTTCTTAATATTATTATAACTTTGTAAATATAGTTAATTAGTTTATTTTTATTTAATTTGCATTTAAGCCGCTAAGGCATGCAAATTCCCTCTTTGGGAATGTTTTGTTTTATTCATTTTGTACGTTTACGTTTATTTAAACCTAAACGTACGTTTGTAAATCCTTACACATTTTAGGGTTTCTGATTGCACGTTTCTTACTGATATAGCTGTGACAGAGCTATTACTATTCACATTCCATTGCTAGTCAGTCAGATTCCCATTTTTCTACATTGAATAATTTCAACATCACACACAGTCTTAGTATTCGGAATGTCACACCTCATCAGGACATAATGACCCGAGGATATAATTTTATACTCCTTGGTAAACTTGCATTCTTCTCCCAGGCTGTTTGCCTTTTATCATTTATTACGGTTGACCATTCGCAAGTGGTTGGCTTGCGTGATAGAGAAATAAAAGACGACTGGTTTGGGAGGAATCAAATTTTGGCGCCGCTGCCGGGGAGGTGTGCTGCGTTTTATGACTTGTATTTTGTATTTTGTTGAAATACCTATCCTTGTATGTATATATTACATATGTATCATATTTCATTTTCATAAACAATATAAAATACAAAAATATTTTGTTTTTCCTTTGTATATATATATAACCTTAAAAATACAAAAACATTAAAAAAATCAAAAAGATTAAAAAGATTCTTCTACTTCTTTTCTAAGTTTCCTTGACTCAAAAAAGGATTCTTAGACTCATCATTGCTGATGAATATTCATAATTCTGTGAGTGGACCCCACTCCAATTTCTCATCCAATCATTTCCCGACTCTTTCCCTTTTCTCAATCCGGATGAGAGAAGTGATTACACTTTGAAAGAGGTCGAGGAATTTCCTCATGAACCATTTAATTCGAGGTCGAGTCAAGCTAGCGACTCGGTAATCAAAAACAGTAGCCATCACATGGGTTTTCACCCATGTTTCACTTTTCTTACCCCTTTCTACCACCTAAGTGTGGGGGTGTGCCCCACATTTCGTATATAGATCTAAAAAAAAAAAACAAATGAAAAATGTATATATTAAAAAAGAGAATAATTGTTGTGTTTCCACACTTGGCTAGAAATGTTATCTTTTTACGTTCAAGGATTCGGCATAATAGCCGGGACTTTGAATATTGAGGACAATATTCATTTCTAAGTGTGGGGGGAAATTCTGGCGAATTTTATCACATATGTACCTTTTAATGCCCTTTTTCCCCCGTTTTGAGACCAAAATTTTTTTTTATGTGGAAGTACTATGTACTAAACACAACAAATGGTAATCAGTCCACCATGTCTAACCCACATATGGATTGGCTAATCCGAGAGCAAACGGCTCTAGGTAAAGATATCTCAAATCCGTTTATGGCTTGCAATTTGCCCAAAATTGTATGGTATTTAACTCACCATATCTTTTATTAGTGAAGAGTTGACTAGCCCGCAAGGTTATGGCTTGTGGTAAAGGCAGTGGAAAAACCATAATTGGTAATCAGCTCACCAAAGATAATATTGATAATTTATCTAAGAGTTGGCTAGTCCAGAAGCAAACGACTTTTGGTAAAGACAAATCAAATCCGTTTACAGCTTATGGTTTGCTCAAAATCATTTGGTTATCATTGTACCAAAGTTCTTACTTGAACTGAAACAATTGGCTACTCCAGAAGTAATGGCTTTTGGTAAAGAGTTTTAATCCATTTAGTTTTTCATAAAAGATTGCTAGGGACTAGCAATAGTTTAGTGTGGGGGATTTGATATGTGTCTAATTACACATATATTTTCTATTGTTAAACCCACAAAAATGACCAAAAACACACAAATAACCCTATAAATGTTACAAATTCATAAAAATGTGTTTTTATGTGATTCAGGTACAAAAAGATTGAAAACTAGTGAAAAGCATGCAAAGTTCACACAAATGTCATTTTCAGTCCCTGGAGTTTCACAAATTGGCAAAACTAGTCCCTGAATGTTTAAAATAAATGAAAAGTCAACTTTAGTCCTTGGAATATCAAACATGTTCACAAATAGTCCCTGGATGAAAGTTTTCTACATTTGGCAACTTTTACCCCTCAAGTATCAAAATTGGCAAAATTAGTCCCTGGGTATTTAAAAAAATGGAATTTAACAAATAATACCCTTGTACTATTAATAATTTACAATTTGGAACCTTTTTGATAACTTTTGGGAAATTACAATTTCACCCCCTCAACTTTGGAAAATTACATAAAAGGTCCCCGGGTGTTTTAAAATTGTAATAAATGAAACTAAGGTCCTTTGGTTATTCTAACTTAACAATATTGATCCTTGTGATAACTTTTGAAATGAAACAGGTTTAGTCCTTCAAAGAATTCAGAAGTTACACTTTAGGTCCTTGGGCTTAACATAACTACAAACCAAACCGGCCCTTTATTATCCCATTTAATCCAAAATAAACCCAACAAACAAATAAACCTAACCCACCTTTTATATACCAGCCCACTACACCTGGCCCAACTCTTTTTATATAAAAGACGGGTCAAACCCAGTCAACCCCGCCTAAACCACCAACACTATTCACTCTCCCTCTCATCCTTCCCGTTTTACCACTGAGTCACCATACCACAAACCAGTCCACAGTATTGCCTCCACCCACTCTTCCACCATGTCCCCTCCACCTATACAAACATCCAATCACCCTTAATTGCCCTCAAATCCCTCACACGCAACCTAGAACAGTTACAAGGACTTTTGGCGCCAAAAATATTTAAACGACTAGGATGTGTTGCAGTTATCCAATGATCAAGATTTAAAGTGGGATTTGACTATCAACTCAAGTGGAACTCAGTACGATATAAAAGAGAGAAGAAGGAGAAGAATAGAACTACCTTTGGAATAGCCTAGGTCGTAGTGTAACTTAAAATTATTGCTTTCCTAGATTAATGTCACCTTTACTGCTTTCATAGTTTAAATGTTGTTATTTTCTTCAAAATAGTGTAATGGAACCATTTCTTTTAGTTTTAATTCAAGTTACTTTTAAATTTCATGTTCTATCTTAACTCCTTTTAATTTCAAAGTCTTTTTCATTTTTGTTTGATCATAGTTGTTTTATTGGACTCTAATAAGCCACTTAAGCTCCTGACAAAGCCCAATGAGCTTTTAGATAAACATAATCAGTTATGATCTTTTAAATTTTAAATTAGATAAAAAATGAGAAAATTAATGAAAATTCAAAAATCAGTTTATAAGTTGAATCAAGCTTTGAGCATGGCTATTCTGTATTGCCATTGGTTTTAGATGCCTCATGGGAGGCTATAGGAGCATGGTTTGGTCCTTGGTTCCACAGTCTCAGCTGGATGCACTTGTAAGCCAACTTTTACATTTTCTGCAATTTTACTGTTCAGCCTTTAATCTGTTTTGATTTCCTTGTTTTCCTGTTTAGTTGTTGTTAGTTAATGCTTATCTAGTGCAATTTTAGGTAATTGTGTTTTGGAATTGGATTGTGCTTGAATTTGCAGTTTAACTGTTACTTTGCCCATCTTTGATAAACCTAGGATTGAACATGTGTGACTACTTGTTCTTGCTTAAAAAGGTTCTATTTTGACAAAATGAGACCTCTGGATTGGATATTATGGGTTGATGCAGTCATATGTTTTGAAAATCTCATTTCAGTTTCATTAAAGGGTGTTTGGATTTGATAGTGAAAATGAGTTATGGTTGTATTTGTTGTTGTTCTTGTTTGATTGTACACCTAATATGACCTAAGTAACTCACTGAAACCTTAATCAGATGGTGTAGCATGAAAGAAATTCAAATTGACACTTGATAATCTTATCATGAGCATTGAATGATTGTTAAATCCTAAACCTTGCATAACTGTTTCTGTTTAATGTTAAAGGTTTTGAGTATTACTGTTCTTGTTTGATTGTGTGATGCTTTAGGACCTTTTAACTCAGTTTAAACATTATAAACTTTTGTTATTTGTGCTTTAGTCAAATCTTACTTTTAATCTGTCTATTAGTTTGTCTGTTTAAATTTAAGTGTCCAAATTCTACATATCTGTTTAAATGTGGTTTACCTTTGTTAATTTCATGTCATTATAGCTTGTTATAACTTATTAAGTCCATAGATTAGATTACAATCTCAGTTTAGTCAACTTTTCATGTTCTTATTAAAAAGTCAAATTTTCAGTTTTTCTAGTTTTTGAATAAAAGTTTTATTTTCCTGTGATCTTGTTTCTTAGTTTCTGTATTAGATCTTTTTAGGTTTTAATTATGTGTTGTTAGACTTGTTATTTGTATTTTTGTTAAATTTTACTTTGCTTATTTAAGTGCTTATTTTAGTACTTGTTTATGCCTGTTTTTGCCCTGCATCATGGGTTTGCTGTCAAAGTCACAAGCTTGCAGAAGCTTGTTGACTTTGACCAAGCTTATGTTTCTGGCTTATTTGTGTTGCCCTTGTGGCATTTTATTTATGTGTTAACTTTATTTTCCATTTGTAGCTTAATTACACCTTAATCACCCCAACTTATTTTGTTCCATTTTGCTCACTCAACTAAAGCAAACAGTTGAGTGGAGCTCTTTTTCATAAGCTCTAAACAGACTCCTCACTGAGCTTATTGTTGTGAGTTTTAGCTTTTCACAAAGCTAAGCTTCCAATTTAAACATTCCAGTGTAAGTTGAGCATTTAGAGCTTATTTGATAAGTCATATGGGATCCTTTTGTTTGCCCACTCACAACAACTCACTGAGTATTCAGTGAGTTTGCAGCATTTCCAAAAGCTCCTAGCAAGCTCATTTGTGATCAAAAGTTTGAGTGGCTTGGTTTTACATGAAGCTTTGCTACCCAATTCTTTAATCTTGTACTTAAATTCACCTTTGCAGCTCATTTCACAGGGCTGCAAAGGGGCTTGAACTTATCTTCATTTCATGAAGTATGCTGGTCAACCAACATACTCCACCTTTTTTATAAGCTCTCAACAAGCTTAATATTGGGACTTAGCCTGTAAGACTTGGTTCTATTTAGAGCTTATCCCCTAGATTCCATGATCCTGAGCTTAAATCCTATCTTGCACCTCATTAATAAAGGCTGCAAGCAGCTTCTTGTTTGATCCATTTGATTGTGTATCTGGTAGTCCAGGATACAGTCACTTGGGAGGCTTTCCAAAAGCTTCTCACAAGCTCACTAGTGGACCCCACTAGGTGAGCTTGGGCTTTTTGGAAAGCCAACCAACCATTCTTGCTGCTTCCATTCTAATTTTGCCTAATCCAGCTTATTCACTGAGCTTATTTGGGCATTACAATAAGTTGCAGGGGTGTTTGGATCTGCATGTTTCTAGAATAGCTTATAAGCTTGTTATGAGCTTATGGGTTGAATCCAGTGAACATGCTTGTAAAAACTTGTTAATATAACTTGTGCAAACCTTTTTTCTTTCTTTCATTCTCAGTGTGAAGCTTATATCAAGCTTTCACAAGCCTCAATTCCATCCAAGATGAGCTGTAAAAGCTCATCTGTCTAAACCATAAGCTTGCACCATTGTGCATCATTCCTGTGTATTTCTTGTTCATACTTATCCCATACACATGTGTGCACATTTTCTCTTTCTTTCTTTTCCATTTTACAGCCTTCACAAGCTAGTTCAAAGCTTGGAGTAAGCTGTGAGCCCAAAAGCTCACTACATAAGCTCATAATCTTGCAACTGCTTGTTCCCTTGGCTTGTATAGTTCCATCTTCCTTAAATATGTATATTATACTTGTATCTATAGTCCAGAAAACAGAAAATACAAAAAGAACCACTTTACCAATAAGTGATAGCTTCTATTTAAGAAGCTTGAGCTTATTGGCTTATTTCTGTAAATAAGATATCATTTTTATAATTTTCCTAGCTTCTTTTGTTTTATTTAGAATTATGTAAAAAGTTTTAGATTTTTCTTTTACTGTTTAATACTTTTAATAATTCAGTTTTACTTTTTAATACTTAATAATAGTTAATAATTAATAATAAATAGAATAATTGTATAATAAATATAATTTTAGTTTCAGAAATTCTTTTATATTATTTTAGACTTTTCTAAATTTTTATTTTATTTTTCTAGGCTTTATTTCCCATTTTCTTATTTTTAGGTTATTATTTAATAGTAAATAATTAATAATAAATCCAATACTTGTAAAATAAATACATACTTAGTTTTAGAATTCATTTTGTAATATATTAGACTTTTCCAATTCATTATTTCATTTATTTAGGTTAATTTTAGATTTTCTTATTATTTAATTCATTTTTAAATACATTTAATTCATTTTTAATTAATATTATAGTATAATAAATAATTTTAATTTTCCAATAATTTTCTTATTCTTTTAGGATTCCAAAAATATAATTTTCACATTTGTGGGAATTATATTTGAATGAATTCACTTTTTATTTTGATACTGTTACGTAATTGTTATGTAAACGTATACGTTTTAGGTTTTTTTAGGTTTTCTTAATATTATTATAACTTTGTAAATATAGTTAATTATTTTATTTTTATTTAATTTGCATTTAAGCCGCTAAGGCATGCAAATTCCCTCTTTGGGAATGTTTTGTTTTATTCATTTTGTACGTTTACGTTTATTTAAACCTAAACGTACGTTTGTAAATCCTTACACATTTTAGGGTTTCTGATTGCACGTTTCTTACTAATATAGCTGTGACAGAGCTATTACTATTCACATTCCAGTGCTAGTCAGTCAGATTCCCATTTTTCTACATTGAATAATTTCAACATCACACATAGTCGTAGTATTCGGAATGTCACACCTCATCAGGACATAATGACCCGAGGATATAATTTTATACTCCTTGGTAAACTTGCATTCTTCTCCCAGGTTGTTTGCCTTTTATCATTTATTACGGTTGACCATTCGCAAGTGGTTGGCTTGCGTGATAGAGAAATAAAAGACGACTGGTTTGGGAGGAATCAGTCCCAATCCCAACACTTTGAATCCTTGTTTCCCTCTTATGAGGAAATTGATGAATCCTTATGGAACAACTCACCAAACACAAATGAGGAGATCAATAAGCATCTTGACCACCTCAATGCTTTCAAAACAATGGTGGACACTCATCTTCATCAAGCTATACAACTACAAAATTCCTTACTTTCCTCCAAACAAACATCCAATGTTCCACCACTACCATCATCAACCAATGTTCCTATCCTCCCACATCCTACCCATGAATGTTCTCATTGTGAGAGAACGGCAAGGATGACCAAAAGGATCAAGGATATGCTTCATCAACTTCAAGATGAAACCCTGATGCATGGTTTTGCAACCTTGCAAAAGGTTTTACTTCTCAAGGGATCTTGAGAAGCTTGCAATCCCCACCAGGCAGTGTACCTGACCGATGTAGTATAGTGAGTGGCAAGTACCGGGGGATTGATCGTTCTCTCGGGGAATAGTGTTCATTAGGATTGAAGCTAATCTAACTAGGTCTAAAGGTGAGGGATGATTCTTTTTGTATTTTTATGTTTTTATGAAAGCAAGTAAAAATCTCGGGTATTGGAAGAGTGGGCGGAATTAGTTGCTAGCCAACTAACCCAAATTAACTACTTAAACAAATAAAATAAAATAACAAGAAAGGTAAATTTGGTGAACTTCTTATAGTGAGAAAAACGTGTTTACTTAGATTTCACTACTCCCTAGCTATCTTTTATTGATTAATTGATTTGTCACAATTGTGTGGATGAAGGGTTGCATTCCTTAATACCATTCGTGGGGGCGTGTACGTCCTTCCCCAACTCTATAAGCTCCTATCTCTTCCTATGACGACACGTTTAGTATCCTATCATGGCCTCATTAATAGTTACTTATGCATTAAACACAACCAATAAAACCGCAGTACACATCCGATTACGTTTCTTAAGACGTTCAAGCAAGTTACCGAATAAGAAGTTAGCCAGTTTTCTTAAGCCTAACGCTAAATCAATCACCCACGACAATCAATAACAAATCAATAATCAATAATCAACAACTAGGTTTCATTAGATCTAAGCAAACACTAATAAACCTAAGCTAGCATGTTAATAGAAAGAAAAGCATACGATATAATCAAACAACACATAGACATATTGAATGATTAAAGGATAACTTATCTTCAATTGAACATGGATGAAAGAAGGGTTTGAAACCCTTACAAAAGCTGCAAAGATCGGCTAGGGTTTAGGTCTCCAAAGTTGCACACTAATGAATGAAAAATCCAAAACTATATATAGAGTTACAAGGCTGACGGCGTCAGGTTATAGATCCTGACGCTGTCAGATCGCCGTGATTAGGGTTCTCGGATCGCCTTCACACATGTCTGACGCCGTCGCTTATTATAATCTTCTGGGCCGTCTCTCTTTAGCTTAACACGTGACGGCCTACATCTTGTAACATCTGACGCCGTCAGGTACAATTTCCAGCATGGATTCTTGACTTTGTCGTTTTCTTCACTTTTTGCTCCAAAAACGTCCAAAATGCTCCATTTTCCAGAATTCTCGTCCAAAGTACCTAAATTGACAAAAGAAACGATTTGAGGTAATAATTGATCATAAAAACACGATTTAGGGCTTAAATGACCCCCTAAAAGCGTAACAAATTTCTCCTTATCAAATACCCTTACACTTGAGATTTGCTTGTCCTCAAGCAAATGAGCTTTTATTCCAATCAAAATACAAGTTAGGGGTCATTTAACATTAATATAAAAGTAATTACAACAAATGATCGTTCTACCTTAGTCAAAATAAGCACGGAAATTATACACTAGCACCTCACAAATAGTGTTTGGATACTCTCATCTCTCGGGTGTTATAAATGTATATATAACAAATGAAAATGGAAAAATATCTCTCACTACCTGTCATAGCACATAGATTACCATAGGCTTGCGAAAGGATCGAAAACCTCCACCACTTTGGCGTAAGCACCTAGGATAAACTATCAAAGAGGTCTTTTAAAGGGTTGTAACGTTAGGTGTAGGGATATGATAAACACGGTTTGTTGGATAAAGGATATTTTACTGGTGGCAAGTCAATCGTATTGGTCAATTACATGTACAATGTGGCGTTGCTAAGCCAAGACTCGACTCAACTTAAACTACTACGACTCTCTTTTTGGTATTTTTCAAGACACTATATTAACATAAATGAAAGAAACGGGATGGTAGTCCGTTTGTTTTTCTCTTTTTTTTTCTACTTTTTTTTTTCATTTTTCTTGATTTTTTTTCGATTTTTTTTTTCATACACTCTTGCCCTACCATCCAAAATAATACATCATAGGGAATTCACATTCCCTTACACTTGAACTTTTACATACTTTACATGTAACTATTCTAATGACTCGAATTAAGATAATCAAAACACTTGGAGTACTTTAAAACATTTACGTGCATATGGGGGTAATAATTAATGCTCTTCCTCATTACTCCATTACACTAGTACTTTACCCATGAGTCCCAATCGTCCCAAAACAATATATACAAGATATGACTCGACTTAGCAACCATGTAATCAATTAGACAATTAACTAATGGTTTAAACATGTAACAATAATGCACTAAAGATGAGTACATACAAGGTAGGCTAAGGCGATTTGGGTGTACATTTGGGGGTGGATTGTAAACAAATTCTTCTTTTAAGTAAAATGCTTAAAGTTAGAAACGAAAAAGATAGGCTCTGAGGGGTGTACTAGGGGTATCGTGTACTAAAAATGAGTATATCGCAAAGGTGTGGGAGAATTACTTGACCAATGAAGTCAATGTAATTATAATACGGGTTTAGAAAAAAGGGTTATCCTAATGCCTCTTATCACGTAGTAAATCCTAACTACACGAATGTAGTCTCACTAGCGGTCTCGGGATGAATCACTAACGCAAGTTCTAGAATCTAAGTACTACCGGTACACTCACGAGCATTAAAGATAAATGCTTTTTCCTAAAGATCTAGGGGCGAACCTCACATTTTTGGGGTGGAAATTTTTGAGTGGTACGGTTTTTGTGCTAGTCATATAACTCCTATCCATGAGACGCTTATTAAGACTAAAGTTTCACTCCTATATGTTGCAAAAAAATTTAAATTTGGTGCTAAAATTGCCCTAACAAATATTTCTCTTAGTTTTATTACACATCTACTATTAAACAAACAAAAATCAAGTGCAATTGTAGTCTCTAAGGTATCTTCATTTACCCCCCTTACACTTAAGCCGAACATTGTCCCCAATGTTCAATTAAAAGATGTAAAAGTAAAGAACATGAAAGAATGAAACAAATACTCCCCTGATTTGTTCGGTGTGGATAATGTGGTAACACGGTTAGATCCTCCTCCAAGAAAATGAGCATAGAAAAGCTTCTCTTCAGAAATATAATTCATATTCTTGTCCAACATAACCTGTTAAACAACTAAGAAAACAAACACGAAAAACCTCGAATAAAATCGGCGGTAAACTCTATATAAAAGTAAATCCTCGAAAGCAAGTAAAGATATAATGCTTGTGAATGAATATTTGCAGATTCCTGGAGTTTAAAAGTTAAAGATTTTACGAAACTTTACAATTCCGGCAGAAAAACAAAATCTGGAAAATTTTCAGAAAATTACACCTGACGTCGTCAGGTTGGAATACCTGACGCCGTCAGAATTGATCTGACAGAAATTTTATATTTTGTTTCCGGAAAATTTCTAGAAAAACCTATGTCTTAATTCCTGGAATCCTGCAAAATATTCATTATGACTCGATACAAGCATTTGACTCACACAAGTACTAATATGTATGTTAATTTCATATTGTTATTGTTCATGTTCAACTTGTTCTTTCAAATAATTCAGACTTCCCTTACACTTATCTTTTGCAAAATACCTTTATATGTAGTTAAGACGAAGTTAAAAACAAAATAAAGCATTTTCACAATTTATATTTGAAACATGAACCATAAACAATATAAATAAAACATACATACGGAAGCAAATAAAAGCAAATAAACACACAAACAAACAAATAAAGCTTGGGTTGCCTCCCAAGAAGCGCTTTTCTTTATTTACGAGTCTTGTAGCTAGACTCAAAGTCATTCCCTATCATATATAAGTGAGTTCCTCATCGAGGACATCCTTAGGGTCGAACTTGGTTTGTAATCTCCTATCGGTTCGCTTAGTTCGGTATGACTTTTCAAACTTATCTCCATCCGGATCATATAGTATCATCTTCATATGCCATGATCCGTCACCTTCCTTAGGTGGCTTGTCCCAATTCCACTTACTCGTATCACTTTCACACTTCCACTTGTTCATTCCTAGGTTGATAGGCAACACACCTAGAAATTCAATCATTTTCCTAAAGACTAACGGATCCTCAAATGGGTTTAATTCGACATCCCTAGCTAAGAGTTGCTCCACCGAGTGTGTTCGGTTTACGAATTCCTCCTCTAAATAAAATGGGCGTTGAGGTCCTATAAAGTCTCCATTGATCCAAGGTTCATATCTAGAAGGCCTCCTATTAATGTCTACCCAATGAGGTGTTGGTTCCTCCTCATTATCGTAGCTATGTTTCTTAACATCATAGACCGACCAAGTTTCACCTTCTCCTACCGCTATCTTAGATTCCTTACAATCAATCATGGCACTAGCGGTCGCTAAAAATCCTCTTCCTACTAACAATGGGCATGTAGTATCACTAACCATATCTAGGACATGAAAGTCCGCCAAAATAGTTAATCTTCCTACGTGCACTATTATGTCCTTAATCATTCCAACCGGGTGGGCCACGCTTCCATCTACTAGACCAATTATTACTTCCGTCTCCTCTAACTTTCCTAGCTTAAGAGTGGTGAAAAGAGACAAAGGAATCAAGTTAAGGCTTGATCCAAGATCGGCTAGTGTATCGAAAGCTTTGGAGTTCCCTATTTTACAAGGTAAAACAAATATGCCCGGATCATCTAATTTCTTAGGTAACTTGTTTTGAACAAAAGCAGTCCCATTTTTACCCAACTTAAGCTTTTCTTCATATTTTTCCAAGAGGGCATTATAGTAAGGAGCACGAGTTAGGACATCTATGACCGGACGTTCAAGATGGAGTTCTTTGAATTCATCGTCAAGGTCTTGTGTGGGAGGTGTTTCAATTATATTGTTGACCAATTTAGTATTAGATGTCTTACTTTCGTGTTCTTTTTGAAAAACTTGGGTTTGCTTGAAACACGTGCTCATAGCGTTGACCGAATAGTATTGTGGGCAAGAACTAGGAGATGAAACCAATGAGATGTCGTTAACGTTTAGTTTCGGGTTCTTGACCGTGTCGCTTGGAAGTGCTCCCATTTCTCGGTCATTGAGGACTTTCAACAAGGTGTCAATTTTACTTGTCATCTCGCTTTGTTTTTGTTTGAAATCGGCTTCAAACTTTGCTAAACGAGCTTCTTGAGATGCCATAAAATTGGACATCAATCCTTCAAAATTGTTGGTACTACCATAGTTGTTAGAAGGATTGTTGTTGAAAGTACGGTTCGAGTTTGAACCGTTTGGTTGAAAATGATTAGGTGGGTTGGAAGAATTGTTTTGAGAAGAGCTTTGGTTTTGTTTCTACCTAAGGTTTGGGTGATTTTTCCAAGAGGGTTGTATGAATCACCATAGGGGTTTGGCTCGGGTTTGAAAGTGTACCACTTGTCTCCCGCTCCGTCGGTACGCGAGGATGGGTAGTCCGCAAAAGCTTGTTCGGGGAGTTCCATGCAGTCACGAGTGTCGTGGGGACCACTACAATACTCGCATGAAGAAGTGATTTTATTCACTTGGCTTGAAGGTTTAGGAGCTTCGTAGGATTTCATGAGAAACTTGACTTGGTCCTCAAGTTCCATGATCCTACGGTCGGGAATGCTTGGATTATTCGAAGGCAAAGATATTGCCTTGACCGTTTTGTTCAAATCACAGGGATCATTCCAACATTCGTTGTCATAGAGAGCAAGATCTTCTATGAGTTCCCATGATTCTTCCGCACTCTGATCACGTAGCTTACCACCGGCCGCTTGGTCAATGTGGACGTATAGTCTGGACTGGGCCAGGAATGGGCTAAACCCGGCAGACAGCGGCCCACTCTACACCTAAACCCTAATCCATGCCTTATAAATATATGGCTGGGATCTCCTTCTTAGGGGGACGATGAAAATAACAGGTTACTCTAAACCTAACTCTTGTATGCTACATCGCATTGATACTAACTTGACCGTCGGAGGTGGACCCTGGGGCTACGACCTCGGGTCCACTCCTAACGGGTTCTCTTTGTTGACAGGTCTACTCAGGGCTCGAGAAGACGATGAACGGCCCAGGGAGAGTCGTCGAATTTAGCCCGCGCCATATTATGTATCAACAAGTTGGCGCCATCCGTGGGACCATGACTACGACAAGTTTCATGCTCTCACATCACCGGAAAGCAACCATCGGGTTCAAAAGCCGGATTTGAATAACTAAGTTTAATGCTCCTACACGAGTAGCACCATCAAACTTGGGGGGCTACCAGGGTATACAATACCACTGTTTCCGTACAAGTCACGCATGCATATTTGGAAGCGGATCGTATGTAAGAGGTATTGCAAGCCCGGTACAAAGACAGATTTAAATATTCGCACCATCTTGCCGCAGGGGAGACGTCCTCTGTCGGTTGTAAGCACGTCTTCTGTCGCACCTCCTTGTCGCGCACAGCGCGCACCTCTGCCACAGAAGCACGTCTTCTGTCGCACCTCTTTGTCGTGTACAGCGCGCACCTTTGCCACAGAAGCACGTCTTCTGTCGCACCTCCTTGTCGCGCACAGCGCGCACCTCTGCCACAGAAGCACGTCTTCTGTCGCACCTCCTTGTCGCGCACAGCGCGCACCTCTGCCACAGAAGCACGTCTTCTGTCACACCTCTTTGTCGCGTACGGCGCGCACCTCTGCCATAGAAGTACATCTTCTGTCGCACTATGCTGCATCGCTACTGGTACAAAAGGTACGCCCTTACCCAGGATGCGGCATACGGGATCCACCTTCACCATTGTGAGACTCTCACAATCGCAATGTCAGTGTTACCCCAACTATAGAACTACGTGTTCTTCTTACGGGGTCTTTACTGTCACACTGTGGCGGGAAACCTAGCATACGCGCCTACAAGGTCGCGGATTCGGATATAGTCTAATGGGCTAAACATGACTGCGCCATGGGCCAGTGCGTACTGTCGCATTTGGGCTGCGCAGTATGGTTCGTCCCATGTGCACACCTGAGTTGCGCACACATGGGCCATGTCGTCATGGTTGATTGGGCCTACGAGGCCATGAACAGAACTTAAGTCTAGCATAACATAGCCATGCACTATGTCACACTAGACTTGGGGGGCTTGTGGACGTATAGCCTGGACTGGGCCAGGAATGGGCCAGGCCCGGCAGACAGCGGCCCACTCTACGCCTAAACCCTAATCCATGCCCTATAAATATATGGCTGGGATCCCCTTCTTGGAGGACGACAGAACGAACACAACAGGTTACTCTAAACCTAACTCTTGTATGCTACATCGCATCGATACTAACTTGACCGTCGGAGGTGGACCCCGGGGCTACAGCCTCGGGTCCTGATCGGTCCCAAACAGTCAACTAAAATCAACCAAGGAACTTGGTCAACTAAAGTCAAACCTATTGAAAACCAATGCAATTTACCAAAGGAGTTTAGTGTATCCCCGGGTCGTTAAGTCCCAACGAGGTGTGAACACTGTAATAGAACGTATCTGTGATTGGGTGATTTTGAACAGGAAAGGGGTTATGATTGATTATACTACGGGAATACGAATAAAAATGACTAAACGAAGCTATATGAACAAACACGTGCAAGAAAATAACCTAGAAACGTTTAAAACCTAAAAACGTACGTTTAAATTAAAAATAAACTTAAAAGTACGAAATAAAAAGTGAAACGAGAGCAAATAAAATCCTACAAATGTGAAAATGACTTTTTTATAAACCTAATAACAAAAGAAAATTTTAGAAAAAAGAAAATTATTTATTTGACTTTTTAATTATTTATTATTAATTAATTACTAATTAAACTAGATTAAATCAAAATAAGTAATAAACTAATTTAAATAAATCTGAAATTTTTGCTATAAATACTTTACAATAGCAGAAGCCTAGGAAAAATGTGAAAAGGCCCAAGTGCTTATAAATAAGCTGTGAATTTAGCAAAATAAGCTTAATACTCTAAAACTACTATAAATATAAAAAGTGCAAGGAATAACATGTAAAAGTCCCTGGGGCAGATGGTATCCGTGTGTTGTGTTGTGTTGTGTGTGTGTGCCAAGAGGTCCCAGGTTCGATCCATGCTATCCCAAAATTTTTGCAACCATTTTATTTATTTATTTTATTTTTCTTTTTTAAAAACTTATAACAGCTAAAATGAGAGAACTTTTGTGAAGAGATTTTCTTATGAAATGCTTTTAATGAGCTTATAGAAGCTTACAAAAGCAACAGTTACTATTTAAAAGCTTAAATGAGATTTTAGAACTAGAAGCTAAAATAATAAAAAAAAGAGGCCACAAGCTAATCTATTAAAGTAAAAGCTTAAACAACTAAGCTACTAATTGAAACAAGCTCAGATTAACAAGCTCGCAAGCTGGAATGGACAGGTAAGCTACAAAATAAGGAAAGTCAGTATATACTGACTTAGTATATACTGAGCAAGTATATACTGAGTTGGTATCTACTACTTTGATCCTCAAAACAAGCACTCAAATAAGCAACAAATGAGCAAATAAGCATAAGCACATGAAGATGGCACTGTAGGGTATTCAAAACAACAAAAATTACAACAATAACTCAAATAAGGAACAAGAAATGAGTCATTAAAAAAAACCGGTCAGAAGTGAAAGCTAGGTGCATGGCAGATTTGAGGGATTTACGGTCACTCATAAGCCAACTAAAAAAAATTCTAAAAATTATAACAAAAATAGTCCAAGAAAGATTAGCATCCCAAGTTTGATTATCCAAAAATTCAGAACCTAAAAGTGAAAAGTGAATCCTAGAGAAATTCCACCATTTTGGTAAAACCTAACTAGTATGCAACTTTGACTTTTGAAAGTTGAACTTAGTTTGACTATAATGGACTTTGATTGGATCCTACTGATTAGAAATGAAGTTATAAGCTATATTATGAGCTAACTAAACTATATTAACTACTAATGAACATATATGTATGATTATGCTACTATAAAAACCACACAGTGAGCAAAACAATGAAACACAACTGAGATTTTGACTATTTTGCAAATGACCTATTGTTTTTCTTGTCTCACTGAACTAATATGGCCTAAATAAACTCACAATAACTCAAAACAACAACAACAACTCACTGAATCACACATAAAGCCCTTGATCCAAACACACCTTTAAATTGTGGAAATCATGACTTTCAAAGCATAAGATAGCATTAGACCATGAAACTGAAGCAAAAGCACATATAGTGACATAATAAGCTAAAATGAACACCTAAACACCAATTATAACAACAAATAACTAAGGACCACTAAAATGCTAAATTAGCAGTTAAACTAAAAATATGAGGTCAAGGAAATCTAATGAACAATTTATGAGACAAAGAACTAAACTAACTCAAATAAGCTACCACACACCTAAATACACTGAATAAGCAAAGATTACACCAAGATAAGCAATTTTAAGCACTCCTACAGTAATTTACCAAAATATGAAAAATAAGCTTACAATTTATCCAAGCTAAGACATGAGGTGCCAAGGCTCAAAAACCACTCCTATTCACTCCCCATGGAGTTCTAAACCAGAGCAATCCAAAATCTTCCTTGCTCACTGCTTCTTGTCATTCTTCTTGGATTTTTTTATTTTCTACTATTTTTTTTTTTGATTTTTGAGTATTTTTAGTTTTTGAAAGGAACCTGATTGCAAATGCTAGGAAAGCTTAACAATGACTAAAAATGAGCTCATAGGACCAGTAACAAACAACTTTTAACAACTTAAGATTTAGATGAGATTTTAAGTAAAAACTGCCAACAACTGAATTCAAATGAGAACTTGAAATTAACTGATTAGAAACTTGAAAATAACAATATTAAACTGAAATTACATTCTTAGAACTGAGTTTACAAGTTAAAAAGGAAATTACACTAAAAATGATAAGCTACACTACACTACGACTACTACTCGCTAACTACTCGTCTATTTCTTCTATTTTACTTCACTTATAAGGACTTAGGAAAGGTTCTGAGACTTTCCCACTTCTTTGTGGACCCTTGGATTAGCTTGAAATGATCTTGACCCTTTAAATGGATTTTGGCGGGAAAAGGTTATACCCACTGGATAGATAACTTGGAGGGTTTACAGGAGCATTTAATGCTTCTTGGAGGTATTGGTGAGCTGAGGGTAACAAGGAATGGGTAGTAGTAGTAGAGGTGATGGGGAGTTGGTGATTGCAGGCATCAAGTGAGGGGAGAGAGGAGATAGTCAAACGGGTTTGACCCCGTTATATATCTAAGGGGGTGTTTTGTTTAATGGTTGGGCCTGGAAAAAGATTGGGGTGGAAATGGGTTAGGATTTTTATTGGGTTTATATTAAAGGGTTTATGTTAAATATAGGGTCCGGTTTGGTTTGTATAGGTTTTAAGCCCAAGGACCATATGTGTAATTTTTGGATTTTTAGGGGATGAAAGTGTAAATCTTCCAAAGTATATCAAAGGACCATTCATGCCAGGTTTCAATAGTACAAGGACCATAAAAGATAATTTTCCATTTTTGAAAACCCGGGGGACTAGTTTTGCTATTTTTGAAACTTCAGGGACCTAAGTTGCCAATTATGCAAACTTGACTCGTTTTTCATCAGTTTTCAATCCTTTTGCACCTGAAACATATAAAAACACAATCTAGGGATATTTTATGTATTTTAAGGCATTTCTGTGTATTTTCAGATGTTTTTGTAGTTCAGAATGGACAAAAATGATGAGTATTTACACACTCATCAATCCCCCACACTAAACTATTGCTAGTCCCTAGCAATCCTTTTTGAAAATTTAATGGATTTTATGTCTCTTAACCAAAAGCCATTACTTCTGGAGTAGCCAATGTTTTAGTATGATACTTTGGTACATTGATAACCAAATGATTTTAAGCAAACCATCAGCTGTCAACGGATTTGATTTGTCTTTACCAAAAGCCGTTTGCTTATGGACTAGCCAACTCTTTGATAAAATACAATTATCATCTTGGTGAGCTGATTACCAATTATGGTTTTCCACTGCCTTTACCACAAGCCATAACCTTGCGGGCTAGCCAACTCTTCACTATCAAAGATATGGTGAGTCGAATACCATACAATTTTAGGTAAATTGTCAGCCATAAACGGATTTGAGCTATCTTTACCTAGAGTCGTTTGCTCTCGGATTAGCCAGTCCTTATGTGGGTTAGACATGGTGGACTGATAACCATTTATTACGTTCTATGTGAAAAAAATTTAAAATTTTGGCCAAAATGGGGGTACTAGATGGTACACATGATCAAATTCGCTAGAATTCCCCCCCACACTTAGAACTGAATATTGCCCTCAATATTCAAAGTACGGCTGTTATGTCGACACTTAGAACGTAAAAAGGAAATACTACTAGCCATTATTTTATTATATACACATTTATTATTATTATTATTATTATTTATATATATATATTATATATATATATATATATATATATATATATATATATATATATATATATATATATATATATATATATACATATATATATATATATATATATAGGGGATAGCTTGGCTACAATTATATGTAGCCAATTGGCTACAATTCCTTCACAAAAAATACACTAGCAATAAATCAGGGACCCACAGAAAAGAATCAGGACCCACAAAAAAAATCAAGGGCCCACATTTATAGCACAAAATTGTAGCCAATTGGCTACAATTAATTGTAGCTAATATATTCCCATTATATATATATATATATATATATACAACAGCAGGGGCAACTCCCCCACACTTAGGTGGTAGAACAGAGAAAGAAGTCAGAAACACGGGTGAAAACCCATGTGGTGCTACTGTTTTTGTTAACCGAGTCGCTAGCTTGACTCGACCCCGCATTAATTGGTTCATGGGGAAGTAACATGTAGAAAAGAAAATCTCCATCGGACTTTCATTCAAATTGTTTGGATAAACAATGAAGTACGTGAAAGTTCCACACCGATGAGATATATACATCCGGCTCAAAAATGATAAATGGAAATGCCGGGGTCAAATATAGTATCCTCACTCCCGAAAGAGTGAAGAACAGGAGAAGTCACCGTGTAGGTGAAGAAGAGAAAGAAAGTCATGATAACAATCATGACTAACTCATCATCATCAACAGGAGAATTCATGATTTCAATATCATGAATCTCATCATTTAAGCTTGTTTGATCAAGACATATTCTGGGCGGGAGGGATGGGATATTGATATCAAGCAAATTCTCAAGGTTGAAAACATCTCCCCCTGGGACATAAAGATAATTTTTGTCAAGATCAAAGTGGAAGTCATCATACTCCGGCGGAGATATGATATGAGTGAGTTCATTGGAGAACTCCTCGTGAAGAGAGTTAGCTATAGAATTGGAATTCTTTAGTTCTAACTCATGAAAGATATACGGAGGTTGTAACGCCCCAACCCGACAAGGGTAAAGACATCACAATAATATGGTTACACATCAGATACAAACAAAGCCAAACCAAACAGCGGAAGTCTATAATAAACATCAAAGAGTAATAGCAGGGCTAACAACATCCAAGTGCCCAAAACAAACAAAGGAAAGTACGATTACAAATATCCAAAATCCGGAAAAGTAATAAATAAAACGAAATCCATTATTCAAAGAAACTCTAGGGTAGGTCCACACACTCTCATCCCCAAAGCTAAACCCCGCTCCTAGCTTTAGTACCTGCCGCATGGAAAAGAAAGCGGCTGAGCATAAAAAGCTCAGTGAACAGATATTAACAATATACAAAGCAATACAAAGGAGTTAATAATAATCAAAGGAATATGAAGATGGATTACATATGGTGTCAAGTGGGTAATCAAAAGATATCAAGGTCAAATGAAGGAAGTTAAGTATATGGAATCAGTATATCACCCCCAGGCCAATCCAATACAATACAATAATAGTAGCCCAATATGTGAGGGGTTGCAATGCACGCATACCCAGTCACCAAACCAATGTAGCATAATCCTGTAGTAACTGTAGTAGCAGTAGTAGCTGTAGTAGCCTCAATAATCAATCCATCAATCAATACAATACAATACAATACAATACAAATCTAGGATGCATCCATACGCCCCTTACCCATTCACATGCAGACCAAATCAAGGGACGGTGGGGGACATCTCTCCAGCCCCACTAGAGTACATAACATTGGTGCATCAATGCTATGGTTGTGGCTACTCCACAACAAGTAACACCTGGGTAAATACTGATGGGTCATGTAGTCAAGGTTCAATTATAATTGCCAAGTCAAGTCAAAGGTTCAAGTCAAAGGTTCAATGTCAATAGTTCAATATCAAAGGTTCAATAGCAAAGGTTCAATATCATAGGTTCAATAGCAAAGGTTCAATAGCAAAGGTTCAATAGCAAAGGTTCAATATCAAAGATTCAATATCAAGAGATCAATGAGAGGGTCAATAACCAAAAGTTCAAATAGCAATAGTCCAAATAAGAGAGTCAAATCAATAGTAGAGAGAGAAAGAGGTCATGAAAGAGAAGTAGTTGTACTCTTACTGAAAGAGTACGGAATATCTTTACCTTAGATCCAAAGCAAAAGCAAGGTCAAATAAACAAGAAGGAATACGGATCACTCCCGCTTCACAAAACCTAAAGAAGAAAGGATACGAAATCAAGACGAGTTCATTTTACAAAGTTATCCCTTTTCCATTTTTAGCAGCTTTCCAATTATAGTAACTTTCCTCTTTAAGTAAGATTACTCATTTAAGTAACTTTCTATTTTTAGTAAGTTTCCACTTTAAGTAGGTTAAGCATTTTAGAAGACTTTCTATTTTTAGTAAGTTTCCTTATTTGGAAAGTTTCCAATTTTAGAAGGTTTCCATATATAGCATATTTCCATAATTAGAAAGATTATCACATTCATATGAGTTAGTTTGGTCCCAATGTCAAGTTTTATGGCCTAGTGTATTACAGATTTCCTTTTATAGTAACTTTCTGAAATTAGGGTTTCATTAGGTCTCCGAATATGTTTTAGGGTTAAAAGTGTCAATTTAACAAGTTGGGGGTCACAAATGAAACTAAACACATTATAACACTCATATAAAAGTCACATAAGTTAAACATCTCAGATTTTACACTTTACACCCTTATAGTTTCAAAAGTTACAAATTAACCCTTTTTATTCCATAATTAAACCTTTATCTAATATAATTATCACATAAGCACCTCAACTATTTAAAAAAAATGACATAAACAGCCCTTAACACATTTTCACAGCCATTTTATCCCAAAGTTTCTGTATTTACACATTTAGTCCCTCTAGTTTACAATTTATCAATTTAAACCTTATATTTACATAATTAACCATTTAAAGAATATAATTAATCAATTAAACACATAGGTCCATCAATTATCACAAAATTACAATTTCATCCCTTTAATATTAATTTAGGCCGAAAATCAATTATTTACAAGATTAGTCCCTCTAGTTTACAATTTATCAATATAATCCTTTTTAATTAATAATATTCCAAATAAACCTTTAATTATCTAAATTTACATAAAAAACCCCTATACTTTTATTCAATTCGAAACATGTCACAAATACCATATTTACAATTTTAGTCCTCCAAGTTTAATTATTTTAATTCGAAACATATATATATATATATATATATATATATATATATATATATATATATATATATATATATATAAAATTCAAAACAAACCTCCAATTTACAATATTTACACATTAGACCCACATGTTATAATTTTCTCATATTGCTACAGTAACTTAGAGTTTACAAAAATTACCCACAAGTTTATATTCTCACAAAATAACACCAAACTTTATTATTATACAATCGGTATTAAACAAAACACATATAAACCCTAACCCTAGATCCTATCAATCATTACCAATCATTACTACATCATTTCAATCATTTAATATCACAAATACAAAACCCAAAATCAAAACCCTAGGTCCCTCGTTATTTTTTTCTTTTCTTTTTCTTTTTATTGCCGATTAACAAAATAATTAGAAATAAATTATGTAGGCTTCAACAAATCCAAAGATCATTTTTCCAGAGTCATATCAATCATATAGAGTGCAAATAAAATAATCTTATAGCCCAGAAAAATCGCATGTAATATTATAGATTTTATACTTGTTTTAACCATTAAAAATCCATACGATTGTTTAAGCATGCATGGTTCGATTTCAATACTTTTTATGGAACATATATGATGTAATAGACATAAGAAAAATACCAAGAAATTTTTAGAATGATCAGAGGAGTCGTGTGGAATTTACTTCTCTCGGCTATAAACAAATCGAACCAACAATTCCCCACAATGAAAACCAACGATCTATAAATCTTGTGGCTATTTTTCCCAGATTCTAATCATCAAATAGGACTTAGGAAAATTGTTGTAGCAGCTGTAAAATTTCGTGAGAGGTGTGGGAGGATTTTAGGGTTACACGGTTTGTTTTTGGAAGAGGAATAAAACAAGAAAAATATATTGATAATGGGAAAACGTGTGATGTGCATGAATTTCGGCCAAGACACTAAGGAGATTGATATGATTTATAATTTCCATTATTAGCTCATATTTATCCTTTATAATTTGATTTCTATTTCATTTTTAATATAACTATAAGTATATATAAATATAAATCGGCCCCTTTTTTATTTCTAAGGTGACAAGAAAGTTTTTCACACTCTTAATTAATATAAAGTCCAAAGAAAATTATTCATCTCAAAATTCTTAAATTTTACAATAGTTTGTGATTTATTTGGGATTTATTTGAAGTTTATTTATTTAATTAGGTTAATAACTAAATTTTTAGATTCAAGGGTATTTTGGTCATTTAAACTTAGTATGAAAAAGTGGGTTTTACAACTATTCCCTCCTCAAAAGAATTTTCGTCCGCGAAAATTGGAAATAGAAAGATAGCGAAACAAAACGAAAGCATACCAGACTACAAAGGAAAGTGAGGATAGCTGGCTCGCATAGACTCCTCGGTCTCCCAAGTCGCCTCGCGAGGTGGGTGGTTCTTCCAAAGAATTTTAACAAAGCGGATGATTTTATTTCTCATGACCCTCTCCATTCTATCAAGGATGGCTTCCGGTTCCTCTGGAAGTGACATGTCTGGCTGAATCTGATCCAAAGGATATGACACCACATGTAAAGGATGATAATGATACCCCCGCAAAAGAGATACGTGAAAGACGTTATGCACATGAGCAAGCTGAGGTGGAAGAGCCAAACGATAAGACACCTCGCCCACACGTTCCAAAATTTCAAAAGGACCAATAAAATGAGGACTCAATTTACCCTTTATACCAAAACGTTTGACGCCGCGAAAAGGAGATACTTTCAAAAATACTCGGTCACCAATCTGAAACTCTAACTCGCGTCGATGCTTGTCGGCGTAGCTCTTCTGTCTAGACCTGGCTTCCTTAAGCCTCTCTTTAGCAACATTCACCTTCTCGTTGGTGATTTCTATTACCTCCGGACCCTCAATAATCCGTTCACCTACTTCATCCCACATAGTAGGTGATCTACACTTGCGTCCATATAACATCTCATAAGGTGCCATCTGGATACTAGCGTGCCAACTGTTGTTATATGCGAACTCAACTAAACACAAGTACTCGTCCCAACTGCCGGTCCAATCAAGTGCACAAGCCCGTAACATGTCCTCCAACGTTTGGATAGTCCTCTCCGATTGACCATCCGTGTGAGGGTGAAAAGCAGTACTGGACTTGAGGCGAGAACCCCAAGCTTTATGCAACATCTTCCAAATACGCGAAGTAAACCTCGGATCTCTATCAGAAACAATCGAAACCGGTGTGCCGTGCAACCTAACAATATCCTGAAGGAAAATCTCCGCCAACTTCGCTATACCATAACGTTTCTTGATCGGTATGAAATGAGCTGACTTGGTTAGTCGATCAACGACTACCCAAATAGCATCATGCCCTTTACGTGTAACTGGTAAGCCCGTAACAAAATCCATCATTATCTCTTCCCACTTCCACTGAGGAATCTCCAATGGTTGCAAAAGACCACTTGCTCTTTGGTGCTCAATCTTTACCTGTTGGCAAACCAAACACCTAGCAACAAACAATGCTACGTCTTGCTTCATCCCGCTCCACCAAAAATGTGGTTTCAAATCCCTATACATTTTAGTAGAACCCGGATGTATCGTGAAAGGAGAACTGTGAGCTTTGGACATAACCGTCTCACGAAGTTAAGGGTCATTGGGTACACAAAGTCGATCCCCAAACCAAACAATGCCGCTCTCGTCCACACGAAACTCAGACTGTTTCCCCTCTTCTATATTCTGAACAATGGCCCATAACTCACCATCATCACGCTGAGCTTCCTTAATCTTCAAGATCAAGTTAGACTCAACTTTCAGACTAGCCCAATAACCGTCGCGTCCTGGCAAACAAAACTCCACCTCCATGAGTTCAAGATCATGCAAAATCTTAGGCTCGAATTTCAGACTAGCCACCATACCCGACTTACGACTAAGAGCATCAGCGACTACATTTGCTTTACCGGGGTGGTACTGAATGTTAGTGTCGTAGTCTTTGAGTAACTCTAACCATCTATGCTGTCTCATGTTCAACTCTTTCTGGGTAAATATGTATTTAAGACTCTTATGATCCGTGAAAATATCAACAGAGTCCCCATACAAATAATGCCTCCAAATCTTAAGAGCAAACACAACTGCAGCCAACTCTAGATCATGCGTAGGATAGTTCTCCTCATAAGGTTTCAACTGACGTGAGGCATACGCAATAACCTTTCCGTGTTGCATCAACACACAACCTAACCCTTTCTTGGAAGCATCACTATAAATCTGATATCCGCCAGTACCAGATGGAAGTGTCAAAATGGGAGCTGACACAAGTTTCTGCTTCAGAGTCTCAAAACTCTTTTCCTGTTCATCTGTCCAATCGAACTTCAATCCTTTCCTCATCAATTTAGTCAAGGGTGAGGCAAGTTGGGAAAATCCCTCGACAAACCTCCGATAGTAACCTGCCAAACCAAGGAAGCTCCTGACCTCAGTCACCGTAGTAGGTCTCGGCCATTTAGTGATAGCCTCAACCTTTGCTGGGTCCATAGTAATACCACCAGCAGACACCACATGACCAAGGAAAGCGACTTGACCAAGCCAGAACTCACACTTGGAGAATTTTGCATACAACTTCTCCTGTCTCAAAATCTGCAAAACCGTACTAAGATGCTGCTCGTGCTCCTCCTCGGACTTCGAATATACTAAGATGTCGTCAATAAATACGATAACAAATTTGTCGAGAAAAGAACTGAATACGCGGTTCATAAGATCCATGAATACTGCCGGAGCATTAGTCAATCCGAAAGGCATAACTAAGAACTCATAGTGCCCGTAGCGAGTTCGAAAAGCAGTCTTAGAAATATCCTGCTCTTTAACACGAAGTTGATGATAACCGGACCGAAGATCAATTTTGGAGAAACATTTAGCTCCTTGGAGCTGATCAAACAAATCATCAATACGGGCTAAAGGATAGCGGTTACGAATGGTAATACGGTTCAACTCCCGATAGTCTATACACAACCTCATGCTACCGTCTTTCTTTTTCACAAATAAGACAGGTGCTCCCCAAGGAGATACACTCGGACGAATGAATCCACTCTCAAGGAGTTCCTGTAGTTGTTCTTTCAACTCTTTCAATTCAGTAGGGGCCATACGATAAGGAGCTTTCGAAATAGGTTCTGCACCTGGAATTAAATCAATACCGAACTCTATGTCGCGGTTAGGAGGGAGTCCCGGAAGTTCCTCAGGAAATACATCGGCAAAATCACGAACCACACGAATACTGTCAATGGTAGGGCTCTCCTTCGTAGTATCCTGAATAGAAGCGATAAAACCCGCACAACCGTGGGATAACAGAGTACGTGCTTTTAAAGCAGATATGATCTTAACAGATCGAAGTGGTTGAGAACCAAAATACACAAATTCGGGCTTATACAAATCACCAAATATAACCCTCCGCGCATAACAATCAATAGTGGCTCGATGAGTGGACAACCAGTCCATACCAAGAATCAAATCAAAATCACACATATCAAGCGGAAGAAGATTAGCAGGGCGTACACGATCATCGAAATGAATCGGACAATCAACAAACTCATGATCAATGATGACGTTATTTTTCATCGGCGTAGAAATAGACAAAGGATTCATTAATGGTGTTGGGGTTAATTTCAGTTTCTTAGAATAAGTGATGGATATAATAGAATGAGTTGCGCCAGTATCAAACAAAACAAATGCGGTATAATCACCAATATGTAGAAAACCCGTAATAGTACCTGAAGAGTTACCCGCCTGCTCGCGAGTAAGAGAGTGAACACGGCCTGTGGAAGTAGATGGCTGAGGAAAGCCTCAAGGAGTAATGCCGGTTTTCTTCGGGCAAAACTTCACCCGATGATCAGTGGAACCGCACTCATAACAAGCTCCCAAAAGTTTACGGCATGGTCCGGGATGTGCCTTACCACAAGTAGGGCAAAGTGGTGGGGCTGGAAAAGTCTCAGTATACCTCTGCTGACCAGATGAGTTCCCTGAACGATGCTGCTGATTCGAAGATCCAGAACCCGAATACCGGTTATGCTGGTTACCCCTAGAAAACTGCCTCTGGTTGGTGTTACCCGACCTGTCACCCTGTCGACCAGAAGACCTATAATCAGAACCCCGCTGAACCTGTCGACCCTGATCATGTCCCCGGTTAAACTGTCCCCTGTGTTCAAACTGACGGTCGGAACGACCACGGTTATCAAAATTCTGCTCAGAACGACCCCGATTGTCAGAACCCCGGTTCTGCTGCCCTGAAGACCCAGACTGTATCCTGTCCCCATCACGAGTTCTCTTGTTCGACGTTCCGCCCTCATGCAACATCTCAAGGTTACGCGCCGCATCACAAACCATCGCCACATCAGCATAATCCGTATTGACAATACGGTCAAGTATCCAGCGCTTCAATCCCCACTTAAAGTGACGAGCCTGTCTAGCCGCATCACCTGCCACAGTAGGCCCTACAAAACTGGCCAACCTAAGAAAACGCTCCATGTAATCAGCCGCATTCTCTCGATCTGTCTGATAGATAGTACCATACTCTCTCTCGTATTGCTGCTGTGCCGAGAGAGGGATAAAACGCTTATAGAAAGCCTCACGAAACTCTGCCCAGGTACAAGTCTCAGCATAATTACCACCCTTCGCCTGAACATACAACGTCCACCAGTTGAGAGCGTCACTCTCCAGTTTGAAAGCGGCTAAGCGAGTTTTCACACCATCCGGACAACCAATCACCTGAAACAACTTCTCACAATGAGTAATCCAGTCACTTGCCTCGGTAGGAGTGGCAGCTGACTTGAAAGGAATGGGCTTCAGTTTGTTGAAACGTTCAATCCACACATGGATCCCCTCTTCACTGCCTCCAGACCCACTACTACGCTCGTTACGCAGATCCTGGATAGCAGCAGTTACTGCTCGAGCAACAATCTCATCAATGTTCTGCGGGTTAGCATCACCACCTCCGTTGCGAGTGTTCACCATCTAGAACGACATTAAATGGTTAGCGAAAGACAAACAGATATGAATACGATGACGAAACGAAAACCTAGCGTCTACCCAATCCTCACAGGTCAAGGCCTAAGCTGCAAGGTCTAAACCCGTCTTCTCTGATACCATAAATTGTAACGCCCCAACCCGACAAGGGTAAAGACATCACAATAATATGGTTACACATCAGATACAAACAAAGCCAAACCAAACAGCGGAAGTCTATAATAAACATCAAAGAGTAATAGCAGGGCTAACAACATCCAAGTGCCCAAAACAAACAAAGGAAAGTACGATTACAAATATCCAAAATCCGGAAAAGTAATAAATAAAACGAAATCCATTATTCAAAGAAACTCTAGGGTAGGTCCACACACTCTCATCCCCAAAGCTAAACCCCGCTCTTAGCTTTAGTACCTGCCGCATGGAAAAGAAAGCGGCTGAGCATAAAAAGCTCAGTGAACAGATATTAACAATATACAAAGCAATACAAAGGAGTTAATAATAATCAAAGGAATATGAAGATGGATTACATATGGTGTCAAGTGGGTAATCAAAAGATATCAAGGTCAAATGAAGGAAGTTAAGTATATGGAATCAGTATATCACCCCCAGGCCAATCCAATACAATACAATAATAGTAGCCCAATATGTGAGGGGTTGCAATGCACGCATACCCAGTCACCAAACCAATGTAACATAATCCTGTAGTAACTGTAGTAGCAGTAGTAGCTGTAGTAGCCTCAATAATCAATCCATCAATCAATACAATACAATACAATACAATACAATACAAATCTAGGATGCATCCATACGCCCCTTACCCATTCACATGCAGACCAAATCAAGGGACGATGGGGGACATCTCTCCAGCCCCACTAGAGTACATAACATTGGTGCATCAATGCTATGGTTGTGGCTACTCCACAACAAGTAACACCTGGGTAAATACTGATGGGTCATGTAGTCAAGGTTCAATTATAATTGCCAAGTCAAGTCAAAGGTTCAAGTCAAAGGTTCAATGTCAATAGTTCAATATCAAAGGTTCAATAGCAAAGGTTCAATATCATAGGTTCAATAGAAAAGGTTCAATAGCAAAGGTTCAATAGCAAAGGTTCAATATCAAAGATTCAATATCAAGAGATCAATGAGAGGGTCAATAACCAAAAGTTCAAATAGCAATAGTCCAAATAAGAGAGTCAAATCAATAGTAGAGAGAGAAAGAGGTCATGAAAGAGAAGTAGTTGTACTCTTACTGAAAGAGTACGGAATATCTGTACCTTAGATCCAAAGCAAAAGCAAGGTCAAATAAACAAGAAGGAATACGGATCACTCCCGCTTCACAAAACCTAAAGAAGAAAGGATACGAAATCAAGACGAGTTCATTTTACAAAGTTATCCCTTTTCCATTTTTAGCAGCTTTCCAATTATAGTAACTTTCCTCTTTAAGTAAGATTACTCATTTAAGTAACTTTCTATTTTTAGTAAGTTTCCACTTTAAGTAGGTTAAGCATTTTAGAAGACTTTCTATTTTTAGTAAGTTTCCTTATTTGGAAAGTTTCCAATTTTAGAAGGTTTCCATATATAGCATATTTCCATAATTAGAAAGATTATCACATTCATATGAGTTAGTTTGGTCCCAATGTCAAGTTTTATGGCCTAGTGTATTACAGATTTCCTTTTATAGTAACTTTCTGAAATTAGGGTTTCATTAGGTCTCCGAATATGTTTTAGGGTTAAAAGTGTCAATTTAACAAGTTGGGGGTCACAAATGAAACTAAACACATTATAACACTCATATAAAAGTCACATAAGTTAAACATCTCAGATTTTACACTTTACACCCTTATAGTTTCAAAAGTTACAAATTAACCCTTTTTATTCCATAATTAAACCTTTATCTAATATAATTATCACATAAGCACCTCAACTATTTAAAAAAAATGACATAAACAACCCTTAACACATTTTCACAGCCATTTTATCCCAAAGTTTCTGTATTTACACATTTAGTCCCTCTAGTTTACAATTTATCAATTTAAACCTTATATTTACATAATTAACCATTTAAAGAATATAATTAATCAATTAAACACATAGGTCCATCAATTATCACAAAATTACAATTTCATCCCTTTAATATTAATTTAGGCCGAAAATCAATTATTTACAAGATTAGTCCCTCTAGTTTACAATTTATCAATATAATCCTTTTTAATTAATAATATTCCAAATAAACCTTTAATTATCTAAATTTACATAAAAAAACCCCTATACTTTTATTCAATTCGAAACATGTCACAAATACCATATTTACAATTTTAGTCCTCCAAGTTTAATTATTTTAATTCGAAACATATATATATATATATATATATATATATATATATATATATATATATATATATATATATATATATATATATATATATATATATATATATATATATATAAAATTCAAAACAAACCTCCAATTTACAATATTTACACATTAGACCCACATGTTATAATTTTCTCATATTGCTACAGTAACTTAGAGTTTACAAAAATTACCCACAAGTTTATATTCTCACAAAATAACACCAAACTTTATTATTATACAATCGGTATTAAACAAAACACATATAAACCCTAACCCTAGATCCTATCAATCATTACCAACCATTACTACATCATTTCAATCATTTAATATCACAAATACAAAACCCAAAATCAAAACCCTAGGTCCCTCGTTATTTTTTTCTTTTCTTTTTCTTTTTATTGCCGATTAACAAAATAATTAGAAATAAATTATGTAGGCTTCAAAAAATCCAAAGATCATTTTTCCAGAGTCATATCAATCATATAGAGTGCAAATAAAATAATCTTATAGCCCAGAAAAATCGCATGTAATATTATAGATTTTATACTTGTTTTAACCATTAAAAATCCATACGATTGTTTAAGCATGCATGGTTCGATTTCAATAATTTTTATGGAACATATATGATGTAATAGACATAAGAAAAATACCAAGAAATTTTTAGAATGATCAGAGGAGTCGTGTGGAATTTACTTCTCTCGGCTATAAACAAATCGAACCAACAATTCCCACAATGAAAACCAACGATCTATAAATCTTGTGGCTATTTTTCCCAGCTTCTAATCATCAAATAGGACTTAGGAAAATTGTTGTAGCAGCTGTAAAATTTCGTGAGAGGTATGGGAGGATTTTAGGGTTACACGGTTTGTTTTTGGAAGAGGAATAAAACAAGAAAAATATATTGATAATGGGAAAACGTGTGATGTGCATGAATTTCAGCCAAGACACTAAGGAGATTGATATGATTTATAATTTCCATTATTAGCTCATATTTATCCTTTATAATTTGATTTCTATTTCATTTTTAATATAACTATAAGTATATATAATATATAAATCGGCCCCTTTTTTATTTCTAAGGTGACAAGAAAGTTTTTCACACTCTTAATTAATATAAAGTCCAAAGAAAATTATTCATCTCAAAATTCTTAAATTTTACAATAGTTTGTGATTTATTTGGGATTTATTTGAAGTTTATTTATTTAATTAGGTTAATAACTAAATTTTAGATTCAAGGGTATTTTGGTCATTTAAACTTAGTATGAAAAAGTGGGTTTTACAGAGGTGGGACATGTGCGGTACTTCGTGGGCTATAAACATGCACCTCGTCCATTATAATCTCCGTTTCAGAGTCATCAATATCAAAAGGAGACTTCATAATTTTCATATTATGAATCTCGCTATTGAAGATCATCTGGTGAAACAACTCATCCATGTGAGTTTTCTCAAAAAGTAATATACCGGGTTTGAAGATTTTATCCTCGGAGAGGAATGAGTTGAAAATATCAACCACGGTAACATCATCAAAAGAAAATGAATCCATCTCGGGTAACAAATGATGTAGATTAATTTGCTCAAATACCCCATTGATTGGATTCTCATTTCCATTGAGGTGAGTGAGTTCACTGGAGAATTCCTCATGAAGAGAATCATTCACATGATGTAAATCTGTGAATTCTTGTTCTGTTATGGAATCATCACTTTCCTCGTTCTGAATATCAAAGATTGGATTATCAGAATTTAAAGTGAATTCAGATTCGAATTCAAACAGAGGATTGGTGATAAACGTTTTGAATGCTTCGGGAACAAGGTGATCAACATTCTCTTTTGGACTGACGAGTTCAAAAGGTAGTTCCTCCACATAACTGACGTCTCCACAAGATAAAGAATTTTCATCAGTATGTGAATCACTGAGCTCGGTGTTGGGATAAGAATTGAGTGAAGGATCATGATATAGAAGTCTTTCTATTTCTTCCAGATCGGCTTCGAAATCAAAGAGATCATCGTCACATCCTAGTGGAAGTGGATCGATGTGAGCGAGTTCATTGGCGAACTCCTCAAGAAGAGAGTCAGCATCAGAATGTGGAAGTGATGCCTCAACATACTCAACATCTCCATAAGATGTACAATCATCGTTAGAACTGGAGGAAGTCTCAAAATGATCTTTTGAACACTCAAGAGGGGAAGGGATATCACACATAGGATCAAGAATTCCCTGTGACTCACTTGGGATTGGGACAAGGTTCTCAACACTAGACTTTATGAATTCGTCCAATTCCTTTTCAGGAACAGTGTCAAGATGCTCGCCCCCCATACTTAGAGAGTTAGTGGGAACCTCGGGTGTGATAACAACAGACTGAGGGAGCTGATAAAGACTAGCACACATGGCTTTTATATTTTTCGTATGTTCTTCTGCTAGTAATTCCATCATACTCTTTTCTCCCTGCGATTTTTGGACTGGTGGGATTTCAACTGATGTACTCGATGAACCCTTACAAAATTGAGAAATATCAAGGGTAACTTCATCATCACTGTCATCATCGTTATCGAAAAGAGCAGCATTGCGAAGTAGGGCACGCCTTTTAGCTGCTTTTTGTTCAGCAAGTAATTCTTCCATGCTTTTTCCAGAATCTCGTTCTTCGGCAAGTAATTCTGCCATAGTTTTCCCACGAGAATTTGGAATGAGTGGAAATTGTGGGGATGTGGATGTGTCAAAACCGGAAGGTTGACATTGATTATTATCATGAGGACCCCCACAATATGCACAAGAAGAACTTGGTGTATTTTGAAATGACGAATTATTCAACCCCTCTTTAAGTTCTTTCAATAACTCTAGAACCTTTAAACAAAGGTCTTGCTGAGTTTCCTGAGGAGTTGTTTAAATTATTTGGTACTGTGGAGGTTGGTCTTGATACGAATAGTCATTATTGTTACAAGGAAATGGATTCCTTGCTTGACAATCAGAGCTAAAATGTGGACCTCCACAGTACTCACAAGAAAATTTTGGTGTATTTTGATACGATGCATTATTGAGATTTGGATAATATGATTCTTGCTCGTATGAATGTGATGGGTAGTTGGAAAAATTTGAAGAGTCGTTGAATGAGTTCGGATTAGGATCATAAGCAAATGAATTCCTCGAACCACAAAACAAACAACTTCCGTCTCGAATATCATTACCACATTGTTCACATGTACACCAACGACATGGCAAACCGAAAAGCGGCTCACCACAACCGACACAAGGAATATACGATTCCATGTAGAGAGGTATAAGAAGTTAGAATCAAATGGATAGAGGGTAAAGGGATAAAGAATCAAAAAGGGTAAGAGGGTAAAGATGAATATTTTTGGGTTTTTTTGTGTTCGTTGAAAACTGAAAAATGTTTTTGGTAATCGATCCGTCAAACGAATTAACTTCACGATTATTTTGGTTTTATATGAAAATAAGAGAATATGGACAAGGATGGTAAATATACAATGGGTGTATATTCAACAATCACTGATGCTTCAAATTCGTTCGTACGCAGCACACCTCCCCGGCAGCGGCGCCAAAATTTGATCGGTCCCAAACAGTCAACTAAAATCAACCAAGGAACTTGGTCAACTAAAGTCAAACCTATTGAAAACCAATGCAATTTACCAAAGGAGTTTAGTGTATCCCCGGGTCGTTAAGTCCCAACGACGTGTGAACACTGTAATAGAACGTATCTGTGATCGGGTGATTTTGAACAGGAAAGGGGTTATGATTGATTATACTACGAGAATACGAATAAAAATGACTAAACGAAGCTATATGAACAAACACGTGCAAGAAAATAACCTAGAAACGTTTAAAACCTAAAAACGTACGTTTAAATTAAAAATAAACTTAAACGTACGAAATAAAAAGTGAAACGAGAGCAAATAAAATCCTACAAATGTGAAAATGACTTTTTTATAAACCTAATAACAAAAGAAAATTTTAGAAAAAAGAAAATTATTTATTTGACTTTTTAATTATTTATTATTAATTAATTACTAATTAAACTAGATTAAATCAAAATAAGTAATAAACTAATTTAAATAAATCTGAAATTTTTGCTATAAATACTTTACAATAGCATAAGCCTAGGAAAAATGTGAAAAGGCCCAAGTGCTTATAAATAAGCTGTGAATTTAGCAAAATAAGCTTAATACTATAAAACTACTATAAATATAAAAAGTGCAAGGAATAACATGTAAAAGTCCCTGGGGCAGATGGTATCCATGTGTTGTGTTGTGTTGTGTGTGTGTGTGCCAAGAGGTCCCAGGTTCGATCCATGATATCCCACTATTTTATTTATTTATTTTATTTTTCTTTTTTAAAATTTTATAACAGCTAAAATTAGAGAACTTTTGTGAAGAGATTTTCTTATGAAAAGCTTTTAATGAGCTTATAGAAGCTTACAAAAACCAACAGTTACTATTTAAAAGCTTAAATGAGATTTTAGAACTAGAAGCTAAAATAATAAAAAAAAAAATAGGCCACAAGCTAATCTATTAAAGTAAAAGCTTAAACAACTAAGCTACTAATTGAAACAAGCTCAGATTAACAAGCTCGCAAGCTGGAATGGACAGGTAAGCTACAAAATAAGGAAAGTCAGTATATACTGACTTAGTATATACTGAGCAAGTATATACTGAGTTGGTATCTACTACTTTGATCCTCAAAACAAGCACTCAAATAAGCAACAAATGAGCAAATAAGCATAAGCACATGAAGATGGCACTGTAGGGTATTCAAAACAACAAAAATTACAACAACAACTCAAATAAGGAACAAGAAATGAGTCATTAAAAAAACGGGTCAGAAGTGAAAGCTAGGTGCATGGCAGATTTGAGGGATTTACGGTCACTCATAAGCCAACTAAAAAAAATTCTAAAAATTATAACAAAAATAGTCCAAGAAAGATTAGCATCCCAAGTTTGATTATCCAAAAATTCAGAACCTAAAAGTGAAAAGTGAATCCTAGAGAAATTCCACCATTTTGGTAAAAACTAACTAGTATGCAACTTTGACTTTTGAAAGTTGAACTTAGTTTGACTATAATGGACTTTGATTGGATCCTACTGATTAGAAATGAAGTTATAAGCTATATTATGAGCTAGCTAAACTATATTAACTACTAATCAACATATATGTATGATTATGCTACTATAAAAACCACACAGTGAGCAAAACAATGAAACACAACTGAGATTTTGACTATTTTGCAAATGACCTATGGTGTTTCTTGTCTCACTGAACTAATATGGCCTAAATAAACTCACAATAACTCAAAACAACAACAACAACTCACTGAATCACACATAAAGCCCTTGATCCAAACACACCTTTAAATTGTGGAAATCATGACTTTCAAAGCATAAGATAGCATTAGACCATGAAACTGAAGCAAAAGCACATATAGTGACATAATAAGCTAAAATGAACACCTAAACACCAATTATAACAACAAATACCTAAGGACCACTAAAATGCTGAATTAGCAGTTAAACTAAAAATATGAGGTCAAGGAAATCTAATGAACAATTTATGAGACAAAGAACTAAACTAACTCAAATAAGCTACCACACACCTAAATACACTGAATAAGCAAAGATTACACCAAGATAAGCAATTTTAAGCACTCCTACAGTAATTTACCAAAATATGAAAAATAAGCTTACAATTTATCCAAGCTAAGACATGAGGTGCCAAGGCTCAAAATCCACTCCTATTCACTCCCCATGGAGTTCTAAACCAGAGCAATCCAAAATCTTCCTTGCTCACTGCTTCTTGTCATTCTTCTTGGATTTTTTTATTTTCTACTATTTTTTTTTTTTTTTGATTTTTGAGTATTTTTAGTTTTTGAAAGGAACCTGATTGCAAATGCTAGGAAAGCTTAACAATGACTAAAAATGAGCTCATAGGACCAGTAACAAACAACTTTTAACAACTTAAGATTTAGATGAGATTTTAAGTAAAAACTGCCAACAACTGAATTCAAATGAGAACTTGAAATTAACTGATTAGAAACTTGAAAATAACAATATTAAACTGAAATTACATTCTTAGAACTGAGTTTACAAGTTAAAAAGGAAATTACACTAAAAATGATAAGCTACACTACACTACGACTACTACTCGCTAACTACTCATCTATTTCTTCTATTTTTCTTCACTTATAAGGACTTAGGAAAGGTTCTGAGACTTTCCCACTTCTTTGTGGACCCTTGGATTAGCTTGAAATGATCTTGACCCTTTAAATGGATTTTGGCGGGAAAAGGTTATACCCACTGGATAGATAACTTGGAGGGTTTACAGGAGCATTTAATGCTTCTTGGAGGTATTGGTGAGCTGGGGGGAACAAGGAATGGGTAGTAGTAGCAGAGGTGATGGGGAGTTGGTGATTGCAGGCATCAAGTGGGGGGAGGGAGGAGATAGTCAAACGGGTTTGACCCCGTTATATATCTAAGGGGGTGTTTTGTTTAATGGTTGGGCCTGGAAAAAGATTGGGGTGGAAATGGGTTAGGATTTTTATTGGGTTTATATTAAAGGGTTTATCTTAAATATAGGGTCCGGTTTGGTTTGTATAGGTTTTAAGCCCAAGGACCATATGTGTAATTTTTGGATTTTTAGGGGATGAAAGTGTAAATCTTCCAAAGTATATCAAAGGACCATTCATGCCAGGTTTCAATAGTACAAGGACCATAAAAGATAATTTTCCATTTTTGAAAACCCGGGGGACTAGTTTTGCTATTTTTGAAACTTCAGGGACCTAAGTTGCCAATTATGCAAACTTGACTCATTTTTCATCACTTTTCAATCCTTTTGCACCTGAAACATATAAAAACACAATCTAAGGATATTTTATGTATTTTAAGGTATTTCTGTGTATTTTCAGATGTTTTTGTAGTTCAGAATGGACAAAAATAATGAGTATTTACACACTCATCAGGTCCACTGCTAACGGGTTCTCTTTGTTGACAGGTCTACTCAGGGCTCGAGAAGACGACGAACAGCCCAGGGAGAGTCGTCGAATTCAGCCCGCGCCAGATTATGTATCAACAGTCAATGGTTTGCCTCGTGGAAAGATTGATATGGTCATAGAAGATTAATGGTTACGAACAAAGAAACGATTGAAAAAACATAGACTAAAGAAATCCTATAAAAATAAAATAAAAATCTCACTAGAAAGGAATCTAGTGAGTAGACCTAATCAAAATAAAATTCAACCTAAGCAATAACTATTCCCCGGCAGCGGCGCTAAAAACTTGATGCGTGGTTTTGCAACCTCGCAAAAGGTTTTACTTCTCAAGGGATCTTGAGAAGCTTGCAATCCCCACCAGGCAGTGTACCTGACCGATGTAGTATAGTGAGTGGCAAGTACCGGGGGATTGATCGTTCTCTCGGGGAATAGTGTTCGTTAGGATTGAAGCTAATCTAACTAGGTCTAAAGGTGAGGGATGATTCTTTTTGTATTTTTATGTTTTTATGAAAGCAAGTAAAAATATCGGGTATTGGAAGAGTGGGCGGAATTAGTTGCTAGCCAACTAACCTAAATTAACTACTTAAACAAATAAAAAAAAATAACAAGAAAGGTAAATTTGGTGAACTTCTTATAGTGAGAAAAACGTGTTTACTTAGATTTCACTACTCCCTAGCTATCTTTTATTGATTAATTGATTTGTCACAATTGTGTGGATGAAGGGTTGCATTCCTTAATACCATTCGTGGGGGCGTGTACGTCATTTCCCAACTCTATAAGCTCCTATCTCTTCCTATGACGACACGTTTAGTATCCTATCATGGCCTCATTAATAGTTACTTATGCATTAAACACAACCAATAAAACCGTAGTACACATCCGATTACGTTTCTTAAGACGTTCAAGCAAGTTACCGAATAAGAAGTTAGCCAGTTTTCTTAAGCCTAACGCTAAATCAATCACCTACGACAATCAATAACAAATCAATAATCAATAATCAACAACTAGGTTTCATTAGATCTAAGTAAACACTAATAAACCTAAGCTAGCATGTTAATAGAAAGAAAAGCATACGATATAATCAAACAACACATAGACATATTGAATGATTAAAGGATAACTTATCTTCAATTAAACATGGAAGAAAGAAGGGTTTGAAACCCTTACAAAAGCTGTAAAAATCGGCTAGGGTTTTTGTCTCCAAAGTTGCACACTAATGAATGAAAAATCCAAAACTATATATAGAGTTACAAGGCTGACGGCGTCAGGTTATAGATCCTGACGCCATCAGATCGCCGTGATTAGGGTTCTCGGATCGCCTTCTCACATGTCTGACGCCGTCGCTTATAAAAGTCTTCTGGGCCGTCTCTCTTTAGCAGAACACGTGACAGCCTACATCTTGTAACACCTGACGCCGTCAGGTGTTAACTCTTCAATTCTTCACTGGAGTGTCTAGTACAAACATGTATCCATCTCTTGTGTCTTCAAGTGACTGCGTCACGTAGTGACATCTGACGCCGTCAGGTACAATTTCCAGCATGGATTCTTGACTTTGTCGTTTTCTTCAATTTTTGCTACAAAAACGTCCAAAATGCTCCATTTTCCAGAATTCTCATCTAAAGTACCTAAATTGACAAAATGAACGATTTGAGGTAATAATTGGTCATAAAAACACGATTTAGGGCTTAAATGACCCCCTAAAAGCATAACAAATTTCTCATTATCAAACCCGTTTCATCTTATAACACATCCTAGAGCGTTTAAATGCTCTTAGTCATCCTACCCAACCTTAGAGCTTTCGTAGGAGAAATCAGTAATTTAGAAATCTCAATTAGGAACTTGTCTTTCTTTCCTTTTTATAGATGTAGGAATTTTTGTTTCTAAGTTTTTTTTTCTTTTTGCATTTTTCTCTTTTTAGAAGTAGGACTTTTTGTATTTCTTGTCTTTTATTTTGACTTTTGTCAAAATAAAATTTAACTTGAAATGAAGTTGGTTCTACTATATGTTGTGCTTTGTTGATTATTTATTTGTTGTGACATGGTTGATTATATATCACTTTCTTAGTTGATATCTACTATCTATACATATCATACTTGTCTTTGCGACAACTAACATTTGTTTTTGTAGGAACAAAATCTATGTATCCTTTACTTGGCACCCCATTTAGGGGGAGTATTGACCAAGGGGGAGCATATGACTTGCACCTCATTTCCGCTACGCTACTCTTCTTTTTGTTTCGACAAAAAGGGGGAGAAAATATATCAAACTACGACTCAACTTTTTTGCATTTTATTATTGCATATTAGTCTCATATATATTTAAAAGTTGAAGAAAACAAGTTTAATATAAATTATCTTTTTGCTTAAAAATAAAATTTATGTTTTGTCCTCAACAAAAAAGGGGAGATTGTTAATACAAATATCGCCTAAAAACGTTATTTATATTTTACGATCTTTGCTTTATTTTGTTAACGACAAAATGAAAAGTTTATTTTTAGCAAAACATAAATATAGTTTAAAGTCTTCTACTAAAACATCATTTAAGCTACATTTACATATTTCATAAGTTAAAGTGTCATATTAGGTGTCTTGTTGTTAAGTGCCATATTAGGTGATTAAAAGTGTCACATTAGGTGTCAAATATATTTAGTAAGTTTTTGTAAATAATGTGTCTTATTTTGTCATAAGCTATGAAACATTTTTAACTCAAAAACTTACCAAATACTTCATATAACATCACTTTCTAGTTGCTACATAAATATGTTTACAAGTATACTTTTATTTTTAAGTAAATCTAAAAATAGAAATATATATTTACATCATGCATTGGATCATCAAATCTTGTAGTTGACTTTGATAGATTTCTTACATATTTTGGATAGATTCTTACTCAAAGTAGAATTTGACTTTAGGTAAATCTTGTTGTGTAAGATGTGTAAGATTATGGAAAGATTTGGAAAGATTTTCTAGTGATATTCCTGACAGACCTGGCGGAACCAAGTCAGACAACGGGCGGAACCCTCTAATTGGTTCCGCCATATCCGTGGTTTGCTCAGGCTCTTGGCCTATAAATAGCAATCCACATTTTGATTTTTGGTTATCACTTACAATCATATTTTGCATATACACTTTCATTTCATTCATCTAACTCAGTAGCATTTCATTTGTGTGAGATTCTTTTGTAGCAAGAAGATCACAAGTACACCCGAAAGTCTACAAGTTTCAACACAAGGTTGCAAGACTTGTTAGCTTAGTATTGTGTAAACTCGTGTAGTTTATACATCATTTGCTTGTATTGTTTTAGTAGTGATCGGTTAGTATTTTAGTCCTCAAAATACATAGTGTGACGGGAGTAGTTGTACCCTTGTAAAAGAACTCGACATCTAGCTTTGTGTCGGTAATCTTGTGTAAGCAACATGTAAGGTTTTCTCCGCCGGTGAAAGGAGCTTGTTGACTAGTGAAGAAAACTCTCGAGTTGGATACTCGGGGAGTGGAGTAGGGCAAGGAAAAAGAGTCCTTGTAGCCGAACCACTATAAACATCCGTGTTGTGGTTTGATCGTTTCTTACTTTATCTTGCATATTACTTATTGTCTATTAGTTTCAATTGTCGATTACACGTAAAGTTTTCAAAGATAATTAAATTAAAAACCGGCAAACTATTCAACCCCCCTTCTAGTTTTGATGAGGCGAAAATGTACCGCTTTTGGGGGGTCATTTAAGCCCGAATTCGTATTTATTTGATCAAATATTACCCTAAATCGTTCCTTTTGTCATTTTAGGTACTTTAGAGAAGAAATCTGGAAAAGGAAGCATTTTGGACGTTTTTGGAGCATAAAAGTGAAGAATTCGACAAAGTGCCAAAAATCTGCTGGAAGTACCAAGTGACGGCGTCAAGCCATTCCTGACGGCGTCAAGCCTTGATAGGCCAGAACATATTTTCGGAGTTTAAAGGGAGACGGCGTCAAGGTGCCCATCCGAGAAACCCTAGCACGGCGAGGTGACGACGTCAAGGTCCATAACGTGACGCCGTCAGATCTGTTTTTCTATATATATTACCTTAATTTTTAGTCATTAGGGTGGAACTTTTTAGAGACAAAACCCTAGACGATTTTCTGCAAGTTTTTAAGGGTTTCATACCCTTGGATCTTTCATGTTCAATTGAAGATAAGTAATCAATTAATCATTCAATATGTCTATGTGTTGTTTGATTCTATCTTATGCTTGTCTTTTATTTAACATGTTAGGCTAGATTGTCTTTGTGTTTGCTTAGATCTAATGAAACCTAACTATTAATTATTGGTTGTTGGTGTGTTTATAATTGTATTGGATGATTGTTTATCGATGTTAGGCTTAAGAAAACTGGCAGACTTTCGGTTGATAACATGCTTGAACGTCTTAAGAAACATGAACCAATGCGTACTAGGTTATTATGGTTGTATTTAATGCATGAGCGAATTCTAATGATCCCATGTTAGGAGCTTCTTAGCCGGCTCGACATAGGAGTGAAGTAGGAGCTTATAGAGTTGGGGAAGTACGTACGCCACCCCACGAATGGTATTAAGGAATACACCCTGATGAGTGTGTAAATACTCATCATTTTTGTCTTATCTGAACTGCCAAAACATCCAAAAACACTCAAATATGCATCAAAATACTGAAAATATCCCAGAATTGTGTTTTATATGTTTCAGATGCAAAATGATCAAAAACAAATGAAATATAAACAAAGTTTGCATAATTGGCAGTTTCAGTCCCTCAGTTTTCAAAACTTGTCTAATCTAGTCCCTGGTTATTCAAAAACAAGAAAAAGTCACCAAAGGTCCTTTTGAAATCACAAATAATCATGTTTAATCCTTTGGTGTGAAGTTTTCATAAAATTACAAGTTTAGTCCCTACACTTTGCAAAATTGTCAAATATGGTCCCTGGGATTTAAAAACTTAGAAAAATAAATTTTGGTCCTTGTGCTACTAATCTTTGGCAGGAATGGTCCTTGAAGTGGAAGGTTTGGCAAAATTTACATTTGGTCCCTCAAGTTTGAAAGATTGACAAAAATGGTCCTTGGTTATTCAAATTGAAGAAAAATGTTCAAAAGGTCCTCGGGAAATCAAAAGTTGGCAATTATGGTCCTTGGGATAAGTTTGGAAAGTTGGCAGGATTGGCCCCTCGGATTTCAGAATTTACACAAATGGTCCTTGCTTATATTTATCTAACCCCAATGGACCCTTTATGAACAACCCATGACCTAATCCAAAAATCCACTAAGCTAATAAACCATTCCCTTGGCCCAAGTTACAACCAGGCCCAAAATTAACAAACCCAACCCCACGTTTTTATTTAAACGTCCAGGTCAAACAAACAGTCAAACGAACACCCTCCTTCCCCACCCCGCTCAATATCCACTGGATAAACCACCACACCTCACACCACCACTGCAACACTCAACACCACCTCAAAAGCACCCCCAAACACAATCCCCAATCCCACTACCCTCCTCACAATCCATACCTAACACCCAATCCACCCTGGGAATCCAGAATTTACATAAAACGTTTTGGCGCCAAAAACGATTTAAGGGACAGGATCACTTAAACTTTTATTGGACGAGTGGGATTTGATCAAGAAAGCACAAGGAGTGATATACAACTGTTTTCTCACTCAGAAGAAGCACAAGCAAGCAGGAAAACCTAATTCGACATCCACTATAAATAGGAACCCCTTGTAAGCCATTAGGGCATCCCTTTCTTTGTATCTTTTCTGTTTTTAGACTTAATTTACCATTGTAATTTCAAGTTCCCAGTTTAATTAAAGTTTCTTTCAAGTTAATTACAATTCGTATTTTTAATCAAAATTTCAAGTTTCTTATTATTTCATTTAAGTGCTACTTATCTTGTCTAAGAATGTTCTTTAAGTCTTGTTAACGTTATTAAAATTCAAAGGAAAGCAAAACTCAGAAAAAGAAGAAAAAAAAAAGAAAAATACAAAGAAAATTCAAAAAAAAAAAAATACAAAAATTGAAGAAGAAGGAAGAAAGCAGTAGCAGATATGGATATGGAGTATGGTTTAGAGCTCCATGGGGAGCATTAGGTTGTTGCTTTGATACTAGTTCTCAGAATTGTACCTAGCTTTGGATGTCAAGTAAGATTTTGTCCAAAATTCTTGCATAATTTGTGTTAAGTAGCTACAGTGGTATTTGGTTGTCGATTCTTGTTTGTGTATGCTCATCTAAGCTCAGTAGAAGTATGCCTCTCAGTTTCATACATTAATTTGATCATTTTCTTTAGAAATCTTTAAAATCAGTAGGTTATAGGGGTGTTTGGCTTAGTTAATTGTACTTAGTTGTTGTTGTTATTTGTTGTTGAATCTCAATTAGATAAGTCACCTAGGCCCATATTAGCTCAGATTGATCATCTCCTTGGTCACTTTTATAGAAAAAAGTCAAATTTACACCAAATCCATCCAACAGCTTGACTGTTGGTGTTTTGAAGTGCCAAATCTTTGAAGATATCTTAGAATAAGCTTAGGTTGTGTTCTTTTACTTAATTTAGGCTTAATAAACCATAATTGATCAGTAATCACCAAGCAAATCTCACATAAGTCAACTTGAGGTCAAAATTTTAAAAAAGTCAAAATTGCATACTCAGTTTTGTAGCAAATTTCAAACTTGTTTCTAGAGTTGGTTAATGATTGGAAATGCACAAACTTAGTTGATTTGAAATCTCACCCAGCTTGTTTATCTATTTCAAAAAGAATTTCTGGATTTGGAATTTATTTACTCATAGAAAACTGGTTTGGAAGTTGGCTGATTGAGTGAAAACCTCCCCTGCATCTCAGGTTTTTGGGAGATTTAGATTGCTTGTAGATTGTTCATTAGTTAGTATTAGGCTTTGATATTTGTTGCTTTAGGAAGTCACTTAGGTAGAGTTTAGATACTTACTTTTAGTTTAGGCCTAGCTGCTTATCTAGTGCTTATTAATAAGCCATCTTTTGGCTTGTTTTTGACTTACTGCTGCTCCTTTACTGTTCTTGTTGTTGTTCCTGTTCATGATCTAGTTGTTGTTTATTGTTCCCGAATTGTTTGTGATTTTGTTGTTGCTTACATTAGTTGTTACCCTCGTTGTTGTTATTGTTGCTTATCTCAGCTTATTGAGCTTGTTTGAAAATCTCGTAAACAAAGTTAGAAAACAAAATCTTGAAATCCATTTTGATTCTTGAATCTGCTTTGAAATTAAGAGTCTGAATAAGTTTTTGTTGGTTTTAAATCTGTGAGATTGTGTTATTGTGTTTGTGTGTTTATAAAAAAGAAGCAAGGAACAAAAGAAAAAAGAAAAAAAAATAAAGAAATAAAGTTTTTGTAAAAAGTTGGGGTCGAACCTAAGACCTCTTGCCTACACACGACACAAGCACACACTCTCCTTCCAATAGCTCTGGGGCACCAGTTCCGTTGGATATTACACCATTAATTCTTTTAACTTAGTTTTGCACTGTTTTGCTTATTTTAGCTTAAACTGCTTTTCCAGCTTATTGCGAGTGCTTATTTCCAACTTTTTATTTTTCCTCAGTTTGTTTTTACTTATTAGATTTTCCAGAAAAAGGCTAGATTTATTTAGATAGTTTAAGTATTTATTTCAATTTAATTTCATTAAATTAGTAATTAATTCATAATAAATTGAATTTTTGTTAAAAATTTAATTTTCTTTTTTTTTTAAATTTTCTGTTATCATTAGGATTGTAAGAAAATTGTTTGTAAACCCGTAGTGCCTTTCGTACTTAAATTTCGTGTTTTGTTTTGCGCGTTGACGTTTATTTTTAATAAATGTCACGTGTTTAACTTAACTTGTGTTTTAGGATTCCTGATACCTAATTTTGATTCCCGTAGTGTTTTAGGACTCCCCTAGTTTGCCAATTGCCTTTTGTTTCCCTTAGGTTGATTTATTTTCATTCTCGTTTGTTAATATTCCAATTTCCATTAATTTAATGTAAAAACAAAACCAAACAATCTTTCTAATCAAACATACAAGATTTTAATCTCGATCTTTCACGAAGCTTTCCATTCACACCTCGTTGGGGTACGACCCGGGAAATCACTTCCTGGTCTCACAAATAAATATCACTTTCACGAGTTTACGAGGTAATCTTTTTCCTAAAAGGTTTACTTGTAATTCTCCACGTCTTGTTGTCTCACGATAACATTGACATCACGTTTGTTGGTATTTTGATAAATTGTTTTTGCACACACCAAAACACAACGAATCAAATGGCGCCGCTGTCGGGGAGGCTGTGTGTCGAAAGTCTCGATAAGGTTTAGACGATTAGTCTTGTAGAACCTTCGCAAGAAGTTACGCTTTCATAAAACTTATAAAAAACCAAAAATATTTTTCTTTTGTTTCTATATATGTATTATATCTATAAAAGATAAGAAAAACACAAAAAGATTTTCCAGTTTCTTTGTTTAATAATAACAACATTAAAATCTTACCACCGCAAACCAAGGCAGAACACCTACCAACTGGGGGTGTGACCATAATAAGTTCCCAAACATAAGATTAAAACTTGCCTTTGTATCCCTTGTGATATCGGTTCATTTTTGATTGATAAAAGAGAGGTTCTAGGATGGTTCTGACATTAAATTGCGAACCGAAGTAGAACGGGTACTTAAGCGGCATTTATTGCTCACCTCTGTTCTCCCGCCACTCTGTAAATTTTTCATTCGAAGTGACCGTACACTCGTGATTATTGGTTTAAGTTCACTGTTGTTTTGCCTCGATTTTGTTTTAATTGGCTTTGTTTTCATTTTCACTTTTCAAAAACATACAAAAAACCAAAAAGATTCTTCTTTTCCCATTTTCATAATTCTCTTGTTTCTTAGAGTTACGTCTAGTACATGCGCACTCGCTCTTCTAGATCATTAAGTCCTTTTCGTGATCTAGCAGAAATTCCTAGAAGACGTTCTCGTAGACGTGCTGCCCGAATAGTCGAACCCGAGATTCGTACTATTCCAAATAACAATATGGCAGACGAACGAACTATGGCGGAAATGCTACAGGCACCCACCGAGGGTTATGGAGATGCCATTATTTTACCAGTAATTAATTCTGACCACTTCGAATTGAAGACACATTTGATCCAACTTGTGTCTACGAATCAATTCCACGGGTTTGAACGAGAAGACCCGTATGCACACATCCGTTGGTTCAACAAGTTGACCTCAACTATCAATTACAAGGATGTGCCGCAAAAAGTGATCAAGTTGATGCTATTTCCGTTCTCACTTGAGGGGGCAGCCCGGATTTGGCTGGAAAAAGAACCCCCTCGAACCATCGAAACTTGGGAGGATCTTGTTCAAAAATTTGTCAACTATTTCTTTCCTCCATCAAAGACGACTAATCTTAAAAATGAAATTTCTGGATTTCCTCAAAATTTCGATGAAAACTTTGGAGAGGTGATGAACTCAAATAAGTACATTTTATTACTATCATTTATCCTATTAATTTGACTTGTTTTACTATATTATGTATGAGGATTGATACTTAATCGTTTACTTTTGTAATTCTCAGGTAAAAACAAGCATTTGGTGAAACTTAGCGATTATGGACTAATAATGGAGCAAAACGTGCATAAAGTGGAAGTCTACTGACATGGACAAGATCAAGTCAATTCTGCTCCAGATGCGCCGCATCTCACTCTCGACATGCGCCGCATCTCTATCAAGATATCACCAGATACGATCCAAGATACAAGAGGACATGCGCCGCATCTAATCAAGAGTTACGCCGCATCTTCTGGCGGTGTACGAATATTCCTGAATATTATAATCTTGGACCCCACGCGAAGTTAAGTACATACGCCGCATCTACTTAGTAGATGCGCCGCATCTTCCCTCAGACAGAAACTATAAATACCCCGTAGACCAGACGAATTTAAGAGTTCGAAACCCTAAAACCAAAGTTCGGACAGCAGAGCAAAAGGACGAATTCAGTCAAGGAGGCAGCACAAGACACACCCAAATCAAAGATACAAGAGCTGTAAGAAGGTGCTGCATGTATTTAATTCATTAAGTAGTTTTGTTTTATTGTTTTAGCAAACTTTAATTCATCAGGATTGGTGGCTTGTGTAATGTGACAACGGAAAGATTGCACTCCCTTTAATACTTGCTTTCCCATCAATTAAAGTTTATATGTTGATGTCTTTGGTTACTACTTATTAGTGCATTGATAACCTCTGTGTTTATTAGTGGCTTGCGGGCATTTGACTGCGGGACATAATGTGGCTCCCACGGTTGTTTCTAAATTGATCACTTAGGAATAACTTTTAGACATAAGTAATCATTAAGGGTTTACTCGCCGATAAGAACAGGACCAACGAGAAAGGATTAACTACATACACTTCATATAAAGCTATCAATAAAACAAGTGACAATCTACTTAATCATAAGGACAGCCCTCTTATTGTCTCTAGTATCTATCTGTGTACGTGTGTGCTACTTGCTGATTCGTGCCTATTGGTTTATTTTATTATTTAAATTGCAACAAATCGTGCCAGTCTCTCAGGCTGAAACCCCCTTGCGTTAGGATATTAAAATACTGATTAGAATAACGAGATAATACGTTCCACTCTTAGTGATCGACACTCTACTTACCATTATCTTCATACTGACCGGGTACACTGCTCGTTAAGTGTGTGTGTGTTATTGATAAGTCGGCTAAATATAAATTTAAAACTTGAGTAGGCATTAAAACTGCTAAACCGCAACGACACATCACGCGCATCAAGTTTTTGGCGCCGTTGCCGGGGAGTGAATTGTTATTATCTGTTAATTTGATTAGTGTTTTAATTAGGTTTTTCTTTTTATTAGATTAATTGCATCATTGTACTATTTTGCATATTTGTTGTATTGTGTGTTAATTGTTTTCTTTTTATTTTTGTGTGTTTATTTTCGTTTGTGTGTTTAAATTTTTGTTTTTATTTTTCGTACTTTTCTGTTCTGCTATCGTTGTACTGTGCTAAATCAAACGATACGGCGCATCTGATCTCTCAGATACGGCGTATTGCGTTTAATTTTTTTTATATACAACGCGTTTAATTAATTCGATACGACGCATCTTTTCCCCAAGATACTGCGTATCTGTTTTTAATAAGAAAATTTTTCTAAGCGATAAAGTAATACGACGCATCTGCTTTCGCAGATACGGCGTATCTGTTTTTGATAAAAAATTTTTCTAAAACATTAACGCCATACGACGCATCTTCTTTTGAAGATACGGCGTATCTATTATTTTGATTAAAAACAGTTTGCGAATTATTAAACAGATACGGCGTATCGTTCTCTGTCGATACGGCGTATCTTACTGAATCAAAAATCTTTTATTTTTAAACGTAACGAAAATACGGCGCATTAACTTTCGTTAATACGACACATTTAATTTTAATTAGATAAGTTGATTTTTGATTAATTAATTCGATACGGCGCATTCTTAAATTCTAAAGCGGCGTATCTATTTTCTGAATAAAGTCTGATTAAATTTTAACGATTATAAGATACGGCGTATCCAACTTTTTGGATACGGCGCATCGTCTGCAGATATCAGCTATTTTTATTCTTATATCCGTTTCTATATTCATTAATTTCTCTTCTAGCGAACAAATCCTACTGATGCTTTTCGTGATTGTTTCAGAAGGATAATGGAAGGATACGGAGAACTAATTGACTTCGACTTCGAAGCCAATTTTATGAATGACGCATTAGTGCATGAAAAAACACCCGAACATCACGATGGGGATTACATTGAACTTAATGACCTTAATGGACCGTTGGAATCCAATGACCTGTTCATGGTTGATGCTGAATCTGAGTTAGAAGAAGGAGAAATTGCGGATAGTCCAAGAGTCAACGTTATTACTACTAGAAATTACAATGAATTTGAGGGATATGATGGTTCCTAGGATTACGGTAGTAGGATCAACACCAATTGTGCTTACAATTTACAATTCCCATGCATGATTGGGTACAAGTGTATTGACGCCAATTTCTTTCCTATTTTATCAATCAATGTCATGTCTAGAAGCTTTTACAATTCTATTATGAGAAATAAAAAGGAGTATAAAGGAAAGAATGTAGTTGGAGCCTTCATTAATGTCCCGATCTTCGTTGGACGCTTCACTATTGTTACTGAGTTCGTAGTTATTGAAGACATGAATGCCTATTGTGACAGCAATATGGGTGACGTGATTGTTGGAAAACCATTTTGTAGGGAGATCACTATTAATGCAAAACGATTTGAAGGAAAGATCACCTTTCAATGTGGAAGCGACGTTATCACTTATATGATGCCCCGAACTCACCCTGGATTTAAACATGCTACTAATAGGGTCTGCTACAAATTCTCTCCATTCCTTTTTATTAGTAATGATGACATGAAGAGAGGAATTGAGTACCCATATCAATTGATGGGAGGATTCTACAAAGGAGTTTTGAAATTGGGACCTGAATATATACGAGACGATTCGGTTGCTAGATGGATCCTACGTGGACATGTAGGAATAAATGATCGATAATAATGAGCTGAACGTGAGTCTAACTTGAAGACTCTGGAATAAAGACAAGTGCTTACCGGGAGACAACCCGGATTTATCTTTCATTATTCTGTTTTCTGTGTCGAGTCAGTCCAGGCCGCACGAAGATACGGCGCATCTCAGTCCTGAGATGCGACGCATCCTCTGCAATGGTCATATCTTATTTTATTTTTCTGCATTTTTATTTCCGACTTTAAAAACTTTTTATCAGTTTATTTTAATGCGGCGCATCCCTGGTTAAGGATGCGGCGCATCTTTATTCTGATCCGTATTTATTCCAGGATCGATACGGCGTATCTTCTTCAATAAGATACGGCGCATCGACTGACCTGATGATTTTCAGTTTTAATTTTTAAGTTTTTTAAGTTTTTTATTTTTCCTAACTACTAATGTATTATGCAAGTTGAACCTTTCTTATCTTAGGTGTGTTTTAAAGTGTTGGTGGTATTATAGTTTCCTGGATTTCCTGTGGATACATCAAGTATGAAGTTTTAACGTTCTAATCCACATGGAAGATGATTTTTGCTCTTATACTAATGGAGGATCATACCGAGCAAATCTCAGGGGAGTTTTTCTGTTCTAATTCTTTTATTTTCCAGTTTTTAACCTTTTATACAAACAACGAGGACGTTGTTTAACTTAAGTGGGGGGATTGGAGAATTAGAACACTTAACAATTACTTGTCCTAAACTTTTTCAAAAAATTATGCTTAAAATGTGCTTAATATATCAAACTTAAAATTTTTTTAGCATGTTTTTGTTTAAGATCTAAGTTACATAACTGCACACATGACGTTATTTTCAAAAATTGTGATTTATCAAAATTCACAAATCTATGAGTGTGCCGGTGACTTGTAAACTTTAGAACTTGGCTTGTATACTATTCGAGACCACCATAATGAGTATTATTTATATAATTGGAATGACTTGTCTAAATTGGTAAAAATTTCTAGGATTACACCCAAATAGCCTTTATATGTTATGTGATATTAACTAACTACACTGGTTAGTTAACCCCCGTATAAACCCTTTTGTTACTCTCATTTTTAGAGTAAGATACCCCTAGAAAAACCCTCAGAGCCATTCCTTTCGTTTCTTACACCTATGTTTAAAATGTTTCGTTACACCCTTACACCTTAGCCTACCCTGTAGATTAGAATCCGTGGTTGGTTAATTGCTATAGGCAAAGTGTGTTTCCTTACATTACCTGTGTTCGCGTGCGTAATTCATTATCTATGGTTAGGTCGGGAAATTGCACAATGCAAATTGGAGTGAAAGTAAATATTGTATATTTTTGAGTTTATTTTTCGTGTGTTTACTACTTTCACTATTACCGTTATTTCTGAAAGTATGAAAAGTATGAAAAAAATTATCCGGAAAGAAAGTTGTAGTGATGTGGTGAAATTTTACACATCTATGTTTATGTTTCAAGTAAAAAAAAAAAAAAAAAAAAAAAAAAAAAAAAAAAAAAAAAAAAAAAAAAAAAAAATCGAAAAATGAGAAAAGAAAAAGAAAGAAAGAAAAGTTGGATGTTTATTTTAAGCCAACGATGTAGAGTTATGTAAGTGGTCGATATCACCACTATTTGTTGTATTATATCTATGATTGAATGGGAGTTGGCAGTTATGGGAACGCCAATTAAGGTTTTTTCTTTGATTAAGATCTTGTTGAGTATAATTCGTGTCTACCTAAAGCGTGTGTTTCAAGTGTTAAAGCGTGAGTTATTCAATGATATGAGTCTTATTCATGGGATGGTTGGGATAGTGATTAACCACACTTAGGATTTTAATTTATTTGTTTTGTTTTGTTTATTTTTATTTTTACACCAATTTATATCCCAAATGTTATCCATACCCTGTATTGTTCTTTATCCAACCGAACCTTTGATTTATTGAGATTAGGGATTTGAGCAATCTTAAGTATCGTAGTCGTGGATTCGGCTATGTATTTATGATTTTGTCGCCCTTTTTGATATATTATTATTGGTGAAGTTTGGACCTATCTTTAGCCTATTCGAGTTAAGGATTTGAGCAATTGCAAGTATCGTGTTCGTGGATTCGATCATGTATTTGTGATTTTGTCGCCTTTTCTGGAATTTGAGATCGGTAGTGATTAAGAATAATTAACCCTTAAGCCTAAAAACCCTTTTTACCGCTTTAGACTTGTTATTCCTTAGCTTTAGTGGTGGAGATGTGTATACTTGCCAAGCTTATGATAGAATATTCGTCGCGACTGGACAGTTAAACGATTAGATTTGCTTTTATCGACTTATTTTATTTTACTTCTAATTCGTTAAGTGTTTAGTTGTGTGATTATGAAATAAACGAATACATGCTTAAATATAAAAATAAATCCTAATACATCTTTTAGGATACATTTTCATAAATGAAATTCTAAGGTTTACTTGGGGACAAGTAAAGTTCAAGTGGGGGGATATTTGATGAACTCAAATAAGTACATTTTATTACTATCATTTATCCTATTAATTTGACTTGTTTTACTATATTATGTATGAGGATTGATACTTAATCGTTTACTTTTGTAATTCTCAGGTAAAAACAAGCATTTGGTGAAACTTAGCGATTATGGACTAATAATGGAGCAAAACGTGCATAAAGTGGAAGTCTACTGACATGGACAAGATCAAGTCAATTCTGCTCCAGATGCGCCGCATCTCACTCTCGACATGCGCCGCATCTCTATCAAGATATCACCAGATACGATCCAAGATACAAGAGGACATGCGCCGCCTCTAATCAAGAGTTACGCCGCATCTTCTGGCGGTGTACGAATATTCCTGAATATTATAATCTTGGACCCCATGCGAAGTTAAGTACATACGCCGCATCTACTTAGTAGATGCGCCGCATCTTCCCTCAGACAGAAACTATAAATACCCCGTAGACCAGACGAATTTAAGAGTTCGAAACCCTAAAACCGAAGTTCGGACAGCAGAGCAAAAGGACGAATTCAGTCAAGGAGGCAGCACAAGACACACCCAAATCAAAGATACAAGAGCTGTAAGAAGGTGCTGCATGTATTTAATTCATTAAGTAGTTTTGTTTTATTGTTTTAGCAAACTTTAATTCATCAGGATTGGTGGCTTGTGTAATGTGACAACGGAAAGATTGCACTCCCTTTAATACTTGCTTTCCCATCAATTAAAGTTTATATGTTGATGTCTTTGGTTACTACTTATTAGTGCATTGATAACCTCTGTGTTTATTAGTGGCTTGCGGGCATTTGACTGCGGGACATAATGTGGCTCCCACGGTTGTTTCTAAATTGATCACTTAGGAATAACTTTTAGACATAAGTAATCATTAAGGGTTTACTCGCCGATAAGAACAGGACCAACGAGAAAGGATTAACTACATACACTTCATATAAAGCTATCAATAAAACAAGTGACAATCTACTTAATCATAAGGACAGCCCTCTTATTGTCTCTAGTATCTATCTGTGTACGTGTGTGCTACTTGCTGATTCGTGCCTATTGGTTTATTTTATTATTTAAATTGCAACAAATCGTGCCAGTCTCTCAGGCTGAAACCCCCTTGCGTTAGGATATTAAAATACTGATTAGAATAACGAGATAATACGTTCCACTCTTAGTGATCGACACTCTACTTACCATTATCTTCATACTGACCGGGTACACTGCTCGTTAAGTGTGTGTGTTATTGATAAGTCGGCTAAATATAAATTTAAAACTTGAGTAGGCATTAAAACTGCTAAACCGCAACGACACATCACGCGCATCAAGAGGCATGGGAGAGATTCAAAGATCTCCTCAGTAAATGCCCCCATCATGATTTCACGGAGCTTCAACAAGTCAACATTTTTTATAATGGGTTGAATGGAAACGATCAAGATTCTCTGAACGCAGCCGCCGGTGGCAATATCTTGAATCGTCGACCTAAAGACGTGATTGAGATCTGTGAGAAGAAATCAAAAGTTCCTATTTCTCGTAACAAAGTGAATGTTCCGAACACTCCTGCTTCTTCATCCGGTAACTCTTCCTAGTTAGCCGCTCCGTTAGCCGCTCTAACGGACGTTATTCGTTGTATGATGAAAGAAGTGAAGGAAATTAAAATTGAAATTCATAAACCGGAACCGATCAAAGCCGTGAACAAGGTGTGTGAAACTTGTAGTGGTCCACACGCGTATTACGATTGTCAAGCAACCGATGCTTCCTTTTACCAAGCTCCCGTAGCTTCGGTAAACCACAATCAATACCGACCACAAGCTGATTCTCACTACCGTGCACCAAGCGGTATGACACCACCTGGTTTTCCTCCCGTGCAAAACCAAGGCAATCAAAATCGCTTTGTTCCGAATCAAGGACAAAATTTCAACAACTCTCAAAATTTCAGTCAAAACCGGAACAATTTCAACCAACCATATCAAGCTCCAAATCAGCAAAATTATCAACAACCTTCTCAAGCTCCCCTATCAAATGACTTCATGAAAATTACTGAGTCAAGCATACGTTCAATGCAAACTCAGATCAATAACATGAGAGTTGAGCTAAGAAAGGAAATTGATACCACAATGTCTCGGCAAACTAATGAGTTAAAGAATATGATGAACAGTTTCATGAACATGAATATGAACAAAGCTTCGTCATCTTCCGGAGGACTCCCAAGCACTACAATTCCTAACCCAAATGCCGAGTTGAAAGCCGTCACCACTCGTAGTGGTAAGACGCACAATGGACCCTCGACTCCAATGCCTCCTCCACCAGGAGCAATGAATCGAGATGCCAAGGATACAACGGACAAGGTGCATTTCTCAAGCCCACGAAGTACCGCACACGTCCCACCTTTGGTAGTCCAAGCTCTAATTCCGGAACCCGAAGTTCCAAAAACAAATTCTGAGCCCGAAATGACTTCCGTCCCTGCTCAAAAGACTAATCAGCTTTCTTACCCATCAAGATTGCATGATCAGAAGCTCAAAGACAAAACCAAAGAGAAAATGGAAAAATTTTTCCAAATCTTCAATGAATTGCACTTTGACATAAGCTTCGCTGATGCTCTAGTTCTTATGCCTAAATTTGCATCTACGCTTAAAGGCTTACTTAGCAACAAAGATAAGTTATCTGAAATGGCTAAAACCCCTCTCAATGAGCAATGCTCGGCGGTCCTTCTCAAGAAGCTTCCCGAAAAGCTTGGAGACCCCGGCAGATTTTTAATCCCGTGTGATTTCTTGGGGATGGTTCAATGCTCAGCCTTGGCCGATCTTGGCGCAAGCATTAACCTCATGCCACTCTCAGTATGGAAGAAACTATCTCTTCCTAAACTTACATCCACTTGTATGACACTCGAGCTAGCGGACCGAACCATAACTCATCCACTTGGGATAGCCGAGGATGTCGTGGTGAAAGTGGGAAAGTTTCACTTTCCTACTGACTTTGTTGTAGTAGACTTTGATGCAGATCCTCGAGTTCCCCTCATCTTAGGGAGAGCTTTCTTGAGAACGAGCCGTGCTCTAATTGATGTATTTGCTGAAGAGTTGACCATACGGGTTGACAACGAAGAGCTCACGTTTAACATAAATCAAAACTCCAAATACAATGTTGCTTCAATTGATCAAAAATCTGAAAGAATCAATGCAACACTCTCAAATTTCACGGTTAAGAGGAGTTCACAAAAACGTGCTGAGCTCAAGGCTATGAAAATCAACCCTGGTTCAAACAAATGGTTTGAAAGTTGTACCAGGGAAGTCTCAAGTGTTTTGGATATTGATGAACTAGAATCGGAGACCTCATCGGAAGTGGTGGAAATTGCTAGCTCTAAGAGCACACCACTTGTCCCACCTCCTGAATCTGTTTATCGTATCGAGTTTGTGAAATCTGTGGATGAAACTGTATGCTCCTCAAGTACCAATCCTATTTTATACCCAGATTCAATTGTTTCCGACTCTTCCATTCCTTCTCTCACTCCGGATGAGGAAGATGACAACTTTTGGAATGAAGTCGATGCTTTTCTTAGTGATGAGTCAATTCCAACAGGGATTGATAATACTTACTTTGATTCGGAGGGGGACATCCTTTTTCTGGAAAATCTATTGAATGAAGAACCAGTTCCAACCCTCCCGACCGGAAATTCTATTGCCAATCACCATTTAAGCTTCAAGACTAAGCTAAAAAATGTCAAAAATGGTGATTTGCTTTTTACTGATGAAGAATGGACTTGCATTGTGATGCACGTCTTTATTCCATTCTTCACAGATGGTGTGGTTGCTCTTTCCCTTTTCTCCTTCGGGAATGAAGACACTATCTTTGATCCCGGTATTATCCTTTATAGTTTCTACTATTAAACAATACCGTGGTCATATCTCTTCGGTGTGGAACTTTCTGATGTTCATATGTTTATCTAAACACAGTGAACGAAAGTCCGATCGAGATTGGTTTTCCACTTTGCTTCCCCATGAACAAATGAATGCGGGGTCGAGTCAAGCTAGCGACTCGGGAATCAAAAACAGTAGCACACCATATGGGTTTTTCACCCATATTTCTGATTTCTTTCTACTTTCTACCACCCTAGTGTGGGGAGTTGCCCCCCCGTATTGTATATAAGTTTCTAAAAAAAAAAAAAAAAAAATGGCCCGTAGTATTTCCCTTTTACGTTCTCAGTTTCGGCATACCAGCCGGTACTTTGAAGATTGAGGGCAATATTCATTTCTAGTGTGGGGGGGACTTCTCACGATTTAATCACATATATATACCACCTAATTCCCCCATTTTTGGCCAAAATTTTTTTTGGTGGAAGTGCTTTGCACTTATACAACTTATGGTTATCAGTCCGCCATGTCTAACAAACAAAAGGATTGGCTAATCCAAGAGCAAACGGCTCTTGGTAAAGATTACTCAAATCCGTTGACGGCTTACAATTTGCCCAAAATTGTATGGTATTCGACTCACCATATCTTTAATTAGTGAAGAGTTGGCTAGCCCGCAAGGTTATGGCTTGTGGTAAAGGCATTGGAATACCATAATTGGTAATCAGCTCACCAAAGATAATAATTGTTTTATCTAAGAGTTGGCTAGTCCAGAAGCAAACGGCTTTTGGTAAAGACAAATCAAATCCGTTGGAAGCTTGTGGTTTGCTCAAAATCACATGGTTATCAGTGTACCATAGTTCTTACTTGAACTGAAACATTTGGCTACTCCAGAAGTAATGGCTTTTGGTAAAGAGACATAAATCCATTAAGTTTTCATAAAAGATTGCTAGGGACTAGCAATATTTTAGTGTGGGGGATTGATGAGTGTGTAAATACTCATCATTTTTGTCTTATCTGAACTGCCAAAACATCCAAAAACACTCAAATATGCATCAAAATACTGAAAATATCCCATAATTGTGTTTTATATGTTTCAGATGCAAAATGATCAAAACAAATGAAATATAAACAAAGTTTGCATAATTGGCAGTTTCAGTCCCTCGGTTTTCAAAACTTGTCTAATCTAGTCCCTGGTTATTCAAAAACAAGAAAAAGTCACCAAAGGTCCTTTTGAAATCACAAATAATCATGTTTAATCCTTTGGTGTGAAGTTTTCATAAAATTACAAGTTTAGTCCCTGCACTTTGCAAAATTGTCAAATATGGTCCCTGGGATTTAAAAACTTAGAAAAATAAATTTTGGTCCTTGTGCTACTAATCTTTGGCAGGAATGGTCCTTGAAGTGGAAGGTTTGGCAAAATTTACATTTGGTCCCTCAAGTTTGAAAGATTGACAAAAATGGTCCTTGGTTATTCAAATTGAAGAAAAATGTTCAAAAGGTCCTCGGGAAATCAAAAGTTGGCAATTATGGTCCTTGGAATAAGTTTGGAAAGTTGGCAGGATTGGCCCCTCGAATTTCAGAATTTACATAAATGGTCCTTGCTTATATTTATCTAACCCCAATGGACCCTTTATGAACAACCCATGACCTAATCCTAAAATCCACTAAGCTAATAAACCATTCCCTTGGACCAAGTTACAACCAGGCCCAAAATTAACAAACCCAACCCCACGTTTTTATTTAAACGTCCAGGTCAAAAAAACAGTCAAACAAACACCCTCCTTCCCCACCCCGCTCAATATCCACTGGGTAAACCACCACACCTCACACCACCACTGCAACACTCAACACCACCTCAAAATCACCCCCAAACACAATCCCCAATCCCACTACCCTCCTCACAATCCCTACCTAACACCCAATCCACCCTGGCAATCCAGAATTTACATAAAACGTTTTGGCGCCAAAAACGATTTAAGGGGCAGGATCACTTAAACTTTTATTGGACGAGTGGGACTTGATCAAGAAAGCACAAGGAGTGATATACAACTGTTTTCTCACTCAGAAGAAGCACAAGCAAGCAGAAAAACCTAATTCGACATCCACTATAAATAGGAACCCCTTGTAAGCCATTAGGGCATCCTTTTCTTTGTATCTTTTCTATTTTTAGACTTAATTTACCATTGTAATTTCAAGTTCCCAGTTTAATTAAAGTTCCTTTCAAGTTTATTACAATTCGTATTTTTAATCAAAATTTCAAGTTTCTTATTATTTCATTTAAGTGCTACTTATCTTGTCTCAGAATGTTCTTTAAGTCTTGTTAACGTTATTAAAATTCAAAGGAAAGCAAAACTCAGAAAAAGAAGAAAAAAAAAAAGAAAAATACAAAGAAAATTCAAAAAAAAAAAAAAAAATACAAAAATTGAAGAAGAAGGAAGAAAGCAGTAGCAGATATGGATATGGAGTATGGTTTAGAGCTCCATGGGGAGCATTAGGTTGTTGCTTTGATACTAGTTCTCAGAATTGTACCTAGCTTTGGATGTCAAGTAAGATTTTGTCCAAAATTCTTGCATAATTTGTGTTAAGTAGCTACAGTGGTATTTGGTTGTCGATTCTTGTTTGTGTATGCTCATCTAAGCTCAGTAGAAGTATGCCTCTCAGTTTCATACATTAATTTGATCATTTTCTTTAGAAATCTTTAAAATCAGTAGGTTATAGGGGTGTTTGGCTTAGTTAATTGTACTTAGCTGTTGTTGTTATTTGTTGTTGAATCTCAATTAGATAAGTCACCTAGGCCCATATTAGCTCAGATTGATCATCTCCTTGGTCACTTTTATAGAAAAAAGTCAAATTTACACCAAATCCATCCAACAGCTTGACTGTTGGTGTTTTGAAGTGCCAAATCTTTGAAGATATCTTAGAATAAGCTTAGGTTGTGTTCTTTTACTTAATTTAGGCTTAATAAACCATAATTGATCAGTAATCACCAAGCAAATCTCACATAAGTCAACTTGAGGTCAAAATTTTAAAAAAGTCAAAATTGCATACTCAGTTTTGTAGCAAATTTCAAACTTGTTTCTAGAGTTGGTTAATGATTGGAAATGCACAAACTTAGTTGATTTGAAATCTCACCCAGCTTGTTTATCTATTTCAAAAAGAATTTCTGGATTTGGAATTTATTTACTCATAGAAAACTGGTTTGGAAGTTGGCTGATTGAGTGAAAACCTCCCCTGCATCTCAGGTTTTTGGGAGATTTAGATTGCTTGTAGATTGTTCATTAGTTAGTATTAGGCTTTGATATTTGTTGCTTTAGGAAGTCACTTAGGTAGAGTTTAGATACTTACTTTTAGTTTAGGCCTAGCTGCTTATCTAGTGCTTATTAATAAGCCATCTTTTGGCTTGTTTTTGACTTACTGCTGCTCCTTTACTGTTCTTGTTGTTGTTCCTGTTCATGATCTAGTTGTTGTTTATTGTTCCCGAATTGTTTGTGATTTTGTTGTTGCTTACATTAGTTGTTACCCTCGTTGTTGTTATTGTTTCTTATCTCAGCTTATTGAGCTTGTTTGAAAATCTCGTAAACAAAGTTAGAAAACAAAATCTTGAAATCCATTTTGATTCTTGAATCTGCTTTGAAATTAAGAGTCTGAATAAGTTTTTGTTGGTTTTAAATCTGTGAGATTGTGTTATTGTGTTTGTGTGTTTATAAAAAAGAAGCAAGGAACAAAAGAAAAAAGAAAAAAAAAATAAAGAAATAAAGTTTTTGTAAAAAGTTGGGGTCGAACCTGAGACCTCTTGCCTACACACGACACAAGCACACTGATTCGCCCCAAACAGTCAACTATTATCAACCAAGGATTTGGTCAACAAAAGTCAAACTAGAAAAGGGCAAATACAAAAATCCAAGGAATATAGTGTATTCCCGGGTCGTTAAGTCCTCGAGGCGTGATATCCTGAATTAGAACGATTTTGTGATCGGGTGATATTGAATGGAAAAGGGTTTATGAGTGAGTGAACTAAGAAAATATAAAAGAAATAACTTAAACAAGCTATATGAACAAGCACGTGAAAGCAAAATAACTAGAAACGTCTAAAACCTAAAAACGCGTACGTTTAATTAACTTTTACGTAAACGTACGAAATAAAAAGTGAGTTTAAATAAATAAAATGCCTACGGGTATGAAAATTATATTTTTACAATCCTAATAAATAAAGAAAATTATTGGAAAATTAAAATTATTTATTAAACTATTTAATTATTTATTATTAATTATTAACTATTTTTAACTATTTAAAAATACATTAAAATATTAAATTAACCTAAAAAATGAAATTATGACTTAGAAAAATCTAAAATATTATAAAACTTATTTTAAAACTAAAATTATATTTATTTGACTTTTTATCTAATTATTATTAATTAATTACTATTTAAACTATTATTGAATTACTATAAATAGTAAATGACAAAAGAAAAATCTGAAACTTTTTACAAAATTATTAATGAGATACAGGAACCTAAGAAAATTATAAAAACACTAAGTGCTTAAGTAAAATAAGCTAATAAGCAATAAGCTTCTTAAATAGAAGCTATCACTTTTCTAATATTAGGTTTTTCTGGATTTTTAATTTACAAGACTATTAAAATACTTAAAATAAGAAACTTTTGTAAAAACAACTAATATGGAAATCAAAAATAAGCACTGTGAGTGCTTATTAGACCAAACAGTTGACTAAGTTTGACCAAACAAAGGAATAAGCTCAAATGAGCTTATGTGGGGTCCACAATGGTAAATTAGGGTACAAATCAGTTAAGTGGACAGCAATAAGCAAGAAACCAACAAATAAGCCCACTAAATAAGCCAAGAAACCAAAATAAGCACTTGCTTATTTGGAGTCTGAGACAGAAATGGGACAGGATTTGAGGGCAATTCCAAGTGGGGTCCACTGATCCCAAGGTCAAACAAATGGTCAACTATTGAAGCCTGGTAGGAGGGGGGTTGGGAAAACCAAAGATTGGACTGTGGGACCCACAGGGTAAGCCACAATGGGCTTATGAACTTGGCTGATTAACCAGACCTCCCCTGGTGCAGGGGAGGATTGGTCAGACTAGGGCAAAACAAGAAGCCATATTAAGCAGTTAAAAAATTATAAAAAATATTCTAAAAATAGTCTAGCTAAGACAAGCTTCCAAATATTGATTATCCAAAATTTTAAAGACTAACTCTAAAAAATGAAACCAATAAAAATCTAACCATTTGATAAAAACTCACTAAGTAAGAAATTTGACTTTTTACTGAATTGAACCTAGTTGACTTTAATGAGTTTTGATCTTAACCTAATGACTGAGATTTATATATTAAGTGATAATGAAGCTAAATTAATCTATCCTAATTACTTATGAATGGAAATGAGGTGATTACCACCCTTGAACCTTAACAGTTAACAGGTTAAGGGGATCAAATGGTGATTTTTGACTTTTTGCTTTTAAACTTACTTATTTTATGACTCACATGACTCAACTAGACCTAATGAAGACTGCATAAACCAAATTTACCAATAGAAACACATGAAATAGTGGTGACACCCACTAATCCAAACACTCCTTTAAAAAACTAGATTGAAGATTTACAAAGCAATAAGCTGAATTATGATAAGATACTGATTAATTAAGTTATATTATGATGAAATAAGATTATTAAAGCATAAAACCATACATAATAACAACTTATACCCATAAATTACTTATATAAAAAAAAATTGTAAATGAAGCTTACAATTACTCCAAGCTGGAAACAAGGTACACAGGATCAAATTTCACTTCCTAAAGCCTCCCATGAGGTTCTAAGACCCTGATCAATCCATAATCCACCCTTCTTAGCTTACTCCTTCTTCTTTTCTTGATTTTTATTTTTACACCTATTTTCTTGATTTTTGATTATTTTTGAGTGAAACTAACTAAAAGTCCTCTGAGTGATCTGAAAGCTTTACAAAGCTTATAATGACAGTAAATAAGCTAGATGGAACAAGAAACCATAACAATTAACAACTTTCAAGTGAAAATGTCAATTTCACTTGAAAATACAAATTTTGAAATCAAACTTGGTAACTGAAACTGAGAAACTGGAAATTTAAACTTTCATTGACATGAAAACATGATACAACATTGAAATTGAGACTGAATTTAAAGTTTGCAACAGGAATTTAAATATTACACTACGAATTGGTCTAAAACTTGTGACAACCCTTCTCTTCTGCTTCTCTCCTCATTTATAGTGATAAATTGAGTTCCTTGCAGCTTATTGAGACTTTCCCACCAATCTTCAGCCCTTGATTTGGTCAAAATAATCCTAGTCGTCAAAATCACCTTTTGGCGCCAAAAAGTCCTAGGAGCAGTTGTGGTTGCGTGTGAGATTTTTAAGGCAATTAAAGGGTTTGGGATGTTGTGTGAGGTGGAGGGGACAAGGTGGTGATAGTTGGTGGTGAGGTGGTGGACAGGTGGTGGTGAAATCCACCTGGTTTTATGACTCAGTGTGTTGTAGAGAGGGTGAGAGGGAAAAGATAAAAGGGTGGTTTGTTTGACTAAAGGGTTGACCCAGGTTTTATATAAAACGGGGGAATTGGGCATACGGGGTTGGGCCAGGTTGTAGTGGGTTAGGATTTTGGGTTTGGTTTATTTTTGGTTTATTTGGTTTGTATAAGATATAAGCCCAAGGACTAATCTTGTAATTTCTGCATAGTTGAGGGGCTGAACATGATACTTCTCCAAAGTTATCATAAGGACCACTCTTGCCAAACTTGATTTACCAAAGGACCATAAATGTAATTATATTCCATTTTAAACTTTCAAGGACCTATTTTGCCAATTTTGAAAGTTCAGGGACCTAAGTTGTCATTTTTGCAATTTTAAACTTCAAGGACTAAGTTTGACAACTTAAAAATCCCTAAGGACTTTAAATGACATTTTACATGTTTTGAACATCCAGGGACTAGTTTTGCCATTTTATAAAAGTTCAGGGACTGAAACTGTAAATTATGTATAATTTGCATGTTTTTCATCAGTTTTCAATCCTTTTGCATTTGTAACATATAAAAACACAATTTAATGATATTTCCTGTATTTGGTGGCATTTCTGAGTGTTTTCAAATGTTTTAGCAGTCTAGATGGGTATAAAATGATGAGTATTTAGACACTCATCACACACACTCTCCTTCCAATAGCTCTGGGGCACCAGTTCCGTTGGATATTACACCATTAATTCTTTTAACTTAGTTTTGCACTGTTTTGCTTATTTTAGCTTAAACTGCTTTTCCAGCTTATTGCGAGTGCTTATTTCCAACTTTTTATTTTTCCTCAGTCTGTTTTTACTTATTAGATTTTCCAGAAAAAAGCTAGATTTATTTAGATAGTTTAAGTATTTATTTCAATTTAATTTCATTAAATTAGTAATTAATTCATAATAAATTGAATTTTTGTTAAAAAATTAATTTTCTTTTTTTTAAAAATTTTCTGTTATCATTAGGATTGTAAGAAAATTGTTTGTAAACCCGTAGTGCCTTTCGTAGTTAAATTTCGCGTTTTGTTTTGCGCGTTGACGTTTATTTTTAATAAACGTCACGTGTTTAACTTAACTTGTGTTTTAGGATTCCCGATACCTAATTTTGATTCCCGTAGTGTTTTAGGACTCCCCTAGTTTGCCAATTGCCTTTTGTTTCCCTTAGGTTGATTTATTTTCATTCTCGTTTGTTAATATTCCAATTTCCATTAATTTAATGTAAAAACAAAACCAAACAATCTTTCTAATCAAACATGCAAGATTTTAATCTCGATCTTTCACGAAGCTTTCCATTCACACCTCGTTGGGGTACGACCCGGGAAATCACTTCCCGGTCTTACAAATAAATATCACTTTCACGAGTTTACGAGGTAATCTTTTTCCTAAAAGGTTTACTTGTAATTCTCCACGTCTTGTTGTCTCACGATAACATTGACATCACGTTTGTTGGTATTTTGATAAATTGTTTTTGCACACACCAAAACACAACGAATCACACCCGTCATCCACGCAATTATAACACACTAATTAACCGGTAAAAGTTAGTTAGGGAGTAATGAAATCTAAGTAAACACACTTTTCTCTATCATAGTTTTCACAACTTTTATTTTCAGTTATTTTATTTTATTTGCATTAGTAGCTTTTGGGTTAGTTGACTAGCAACTAATTCCGCCCACTCCTTCAAACCCGAGATTTTACTTGCTTTCCATAAAACATAAAAATACAAAAAGAATCATCCCTCACCCTTAGACCTATTAGAGTAGTTTTTCACACCTAACGAACACTATTCCCTGTGAGAGAACGATCAATCCCCCGTACTTACCACTACACTATACTACATCGGTCAGGTACACTGCCTGGTGGGGTTGTAAGCCTCTTGAGATCCCTCGAGAGGTAAAACCTGTTGTAAGGTCGCAAAACCACGCATCAAGTTTTTGGCGCCGCTGCCGGGGAATAGTTATTGTTTAGGTTGAATTTTTATTTTATTAGGTCTACTCACTAGATTCCTTTTTAGTGAGATTTTTATTTTATTTTTCTAGGATTTTCTTTAGTCTATCTTTTTCTTTGTGTTTTTTGTTCGTAATCTCTTGTAACCACCTCATGAATAATATTGATCGTTTGATCCCTGTTATTCGTGTGTTTCGCCGTAGGAACTTTCAACTACCCATCCCCTCCCCTATTGTAGAAAACAACAACCTTTCACCCGACCACCACTTTGGCAACAATTCTGAGATGGATGAATCTGACCACGACACTGACCATGAAAATGGACCTTTTTATTATTCAGATTCTGATGAGGTTTTAGGTGATGGTGAAGTTGTTAATGATGTTAGGAAAGAGGAAGAGGCTTATCCTATTAGGTATGTTGACCCTAGAACAAAAATTGAAAAAGACAGCCTCTTTAACATGCAATTCCCTTGTAAGATTGGATTTAGGAGCTTTAACGCTTACTTCAACTCATCTTTGCCCATGAACATAATCTCGCGTGCTGAATACAATAGAATCATGGTAAATGAGCTAGAATACCAAGGAGATAACATTGTTGCTAGGGTAGAGCCACTACACGTGTTCGTAGGAAGTTTTGTGTATTTGGTGGATTTTATGGTTATGGAGAACTTAGGAGAATTTATTGATAACGAATTAACCCAAGTTATTTTTGGACAACCCTTCAAAAGGTTGACCAACCTTGACGAAAAACTTATGGACGGGTTAATTACATTCTCGGATGGGGAAGAAGATTTCGTTTACCAAATGCCCCGATCACATCCTAGGTTTAAGAACTTCTCCATTGAGTCTTGTAATAGACTTATGCCTATTGACTTGTTAAGTGAGAGCGATAAGAGAAAAGGACTTAAGTACCCCCATGAAAAGAATAAGAGGTACTATCGCGGATGTTTAGAGCTTAATGATGATTATAAGAAGGATGAGGCAACAATTAGATGGCTCACACTTGGGTACGTGAGCATTAGCGACACTAGGTAGAGTGACTTTGAGTCTAGCTACAAGACTCGTTAATAAAGAAAAGCGCTTCTTGGGAGGCAACCCAAGCTTTATTAGCTTTGTGTGTTTATTTATTTGTTTGTTTGTTTTTATTTGCTTCCGTATGAATGTTTAATTTTTATTGCTATTGATTCATGTTTCAAAACTAATTTGTGAAAATGCTTTATTTTGTTTTTAACTTCGTCTTAACTACATATAAAGGTATTTTGCAAAAGACAAGTGTAAGGGAAATCCAAATCAGTTTATTAGAACGAAGGAACATGAATCATAACAATATTAAATTAACATTCATATTAGTAATTGTTTGAGTCAAATGCTTGTATCGAGTCACAATGATATTTTGCAGGATTTCCAGGAATTAAGAATGAAGTTTTTCTAGAAATTTTCCGGAAACTTAACATGAAAAATCTGTCAGATCACTTCTGACGGCGTCACCCTCCAGGCTGACGGCGTCAGGTGTAGTTTTCTGGAATTTTTGAAAGTTTTGTCGTTTCTTCCGGAATCAAAATTTTTTTTATAGAATCTCTAACTTATAAACTCCAGGAATCTGCAAAATAATCATTCCACAAGCATTATATCCTTATACAGATTTATCCCGCCGATGTTATGCAGGTTTTTTGTGTTTGTTTTCTCAGGTTTAACAGGTTATATTGGACAAGAAGATGATTTATATTTCGGAAGGGAAGCTTTCAACGTTCATTTTCTTGGAGGAGGATTTAACCATGTTACCTCATTATCATCATCGAACGAATCAGGGGAGTATTTGATTTCATTCTTTTACCCTATTTACTTTTACATCTTGTTATTTGAACATTGGGGACAATGTTCATCTTAAGTGTAAGGGGGGTAAAGTACGATACCTTAGAGAATACAATTACGCTTGATTTTTGTTTGTTTAATGGTAGATGTGTAATAAAACAGAGAGAAATACCTGTTAAGGCAATTTTAGTGCCAAATTTAAAAATTTTTACAACATATAGGAGTGAAACTTTGGTCTTAATGAGCGTCTCATGGATAGGAGTTATATGACTAGCACAAAACCGTACCACTAAAAAATTTTCCACCCCAAAAATGTGAGGTTCGCCCCTAGAATTGGTAGGAAAAGCATTTATGCTATGATGTGAGTACCGGTAGCACTTAGATTCTAGAACTTGCGTTAGGACCATTCCGAGGCCACAAGTGAGACTACATTCGTGTAGTTAGATTTACTACATGATAAGAGGCATTATGATTAACCCATTGTTTTACACCTGTGTTTTTGTTATAATTACGTTGGCTACATTGGTCAAGTAATTCTCCCACACCCTTTGCGTTGTACTCATTTTTAGTACACGATACCCCTAGTACACCCCTCAGAGCCTATCTTTTCGCTTCTAACTTTAAGCATTTTACTTAAAGGAAGAATTTGTTACACCCCACTTAAATGTACACCCAAATCGCCTTAGCCTACCTTGTATGCACTCATCTTTAGTGCATTATTGTGATAACATTTGTTTAAACCCTTAGTTAATTATCTAATTGATTACATGGTTGCTGAGTCGAGTCATATCCTTGTACATATTGTTTTGGGACGATTGGGACTCATGGGTAAAGTACTAGTGTAATGGAGTAATGGGGAAGAACAACATTATTATCCCCATATGTGCTTAATGATTTTAAAAGTACTCCAAGTGTTTTGATTATCTTAATTCGAGTCATTAGAATAGTTATTTGTAAAGTTATGTAAAAGTTCAAGTGTAAGGGGAGAACCGAGGCCCCTATGATGTATTATTTTGGATGGTAGGGCAAGAGTGTATGCAAAAAAAAAAAAAAAAAAAAAAAAAAAAAAAAAAAAAAAAGTAGAAAAAAAACATACGGACTACCATCCCGTTTCATTTTATGTTAATTTTATGTCTTTGTTTGTTTTTATTAGCTTAGTCGAGTCGAGTCTTGGCTTAGCAACGCCATATTGCACTTGTAATCAATCAATATCTTTAACTCGCCACCAGTAAAACTTCCTTTATCCAACAAAACCGTGTTTATCATATACCTACACCTAACGTTATAACCCATGTAAAAGCCCTCTTTGATAGTTTATCTTAGGTGCTTACGCCTAGTGGAGGAGGTTTTTGATCCTTTCCCAAGCCTATAGTAATCTATTTGCTATGACAGGTAGTGAGAGATATTATTCATTTTCATTTATGAGATATTTATATTTATGACACCTGAGAGATGTGAGTATCTAAACACTACTTGTGAGGTGCTAGTGTGTAATCTCGGTGCTTATTATGATTAAAGGGGAACGACTATTTGTTGTAATTACTTTTATATTAGCATTAAATGATCCCTAACTTGTATTTTGATTAGAATAAAAGCGCATTTGCTTGAGGACAAGCAAATCTCAAGTGTAAGGGTATATGATGAGGCGAAAAATGTACCACTTTTGGGGGGTCATTTAAGCCCGAATTCGTATTTATTTGATCAAATATTGCCCTAAATCGTTCCTTTTGTCATTTTAGGTACTTTAGAGAAGAAATCTGGAAAAGGAAGCATTTTGGACGTTTTTGGAGCATAAAAGTGAAGAATTCGACAAAGTGCCAAAAATCTGCTGGAAGTACCAAGTGACGGCGTCAAGCCAATCCTGACGGCGTCAAGCCTTGATAGGCCAGAACATATTTTCGGAGTTTAAAAGGAGACGGCGTCAAGAAGGCCATCCGAGAAACCCTAGCACGGCGAGGTGACGGCGTCAAGGTCCATAACGTGACGCCGTCAGATCTGTTTTTCTATATATATTACCTTAATTTTTAGTCATTAGGGTGGAACTTTTTAGAGACAAAACCCTAGACGATTTTCTGCAAGTTTTTAAGGGTTTCATACCCTTGGATCTTTCATGTTCAATTGAAGATAAGTAATCAATTAATCATTCAATATGTCTATGTGTTGTTTGATTCTATCTTATGCTTGTCTTTTATTTAACATGCTAGGCTAGATTGTCTTTGTGTTTGCTTAGATCTAATGAAACCTAACTATTAATTATTGGTTGTTGGTGTGTTTATAATTGTATTGGATGATTGTTTATCGATGTTAGGCTTAAGAAAACTGGCAGACTTTCGGTTGATAACATGCTTGAACGTCTTAAGAAACATGAACCAATGCGTACTAGGTTATTATGGTTGTATTTAATGCATGAGCGAATTCTAATGATCCCATGTTAGGAGCTTCTTAGCCGGCTCGACATAGGAGTGAAGTAGGAGCTTATAGAGTTGGGGAAGTACGTACGCCACCCCACGAATGGTATTAAGGAATACACCCGTCATCCACGCAATTATAACACACTAATTAACCGGTAAAAGATAGTTAGGGAGTAATGAAATCTAAGTAAACACACTTTTCTCTATCATAGTTTTCACAACTTTTATTTTCAGTTATTTTATTTTATTTGCATTAGTAGCTTTTGGGTTAGTTGACTAGCAACTAATTCCGCCCACTCCTTCAAACCCGAGATTTTACTTGCTTTCCATAAAACATAAAAATACAAAAAGAATCATCCCTCACCCTTAGACCTATTAGAGTAGTTTTTCACACCTAACGAACACTATTCCCTGTGAGAGAACGATCAATCCCCCGTACTTACCACTACACTATACTACATCGGTCAGGTACTGATGAGGCGAAAAATGTACCGCTTTTGGGGGGTCATTTAAGCCCGAATTCGTATTTATTTGATCAAATATTACCCTAAATCGTTCCTTTTGTCATTTTAGGTACTTTAGAGAAGAAATCTGGAAAAGGAAGCATTTTGGACGTTTTTGGAGCATAAAAGTGAAGAATTCGACAAAGTGCCAAAAATCTGCTGGAAGTACCACCTGACGGCGTCAAGCCTTGATAGGCCAGAACATATTTTCGGAGTTTAAAAGGAGACGGCGTCAAGAAGGCCATCCGAGAAACCCTAGCACGGCGAGGTGACGGCGTCAAGGTCTACAACGTGACGCCGTCAGATCTGTTTTTCTATATATATTACCTTAATTTTTAGTCATTAGTGTGGAACTTTTTAGAGGCAAAACCCTAGACGATTTTCTGCAACTTTTTAAGGGTTTCATACCCTTGGATCTTTCATGTTCAATTGAAGATAAGTAATCAATTAATCATTCAATATGTCTATGTGTTGTTTGATTCTATCTTATGCTTGTCTTTTATTTAACATGCTAGGCTAGATTATCTTTGTGTTTGCTTAGATCTAATGAAACCTAACTATTAATTATTGGTTGTTGGTGTGTTTATAATTGTATTGGATGATTGTATATCGATGTTAGGCTTAAGAAAACTGGCAGACTTTCAGTTGATAACATGCTTGAACGTCTTAAGAGACATGAACCAATGCGTACTAGGTTATTATGGTTGTATTTAATGCATGAGCGAATTCTAATGATCCCATGTTAGGAGCTTCTTAGCCGGCTCGACATAGGAGTGAAGTAGGAGCTTATAGAGTTGGGGAAGTACGTACGCCACCCCACGAATGGTATTAAGGAATACACCCGTCATCCACGCAATTGTAACACACTAATTAACCGGTAAAAGATAGTTAGGGAGTAATGAAATCTAAGTAAACACACTTTTCTCTATCATAGTTTTCACAACCTTTTATTTTCAGTTATTTTATTTTATTTGCATTTGTAGTTATTTGGGTTAGTTGACTAGCAACTAATTCCGCCCACTCCTTCAAACCCGATATTTTACTTGCTTTCCATAAAATATAAAAATACAAAAAGAATCATCCCTCACCCTTAGACCTATTAGAGTAGTTTTTCACACCTAACGAACACTATTCCCTGTGAGAGAACGATCAATCCCCCGTACTTACCACTACACTATACTACATCGGTCAGGTACACTGCCGTGGGGTTGTAAGCCTCTTGAGATCCCTCGAGAGGTAAAACCTGTTGTAAGGTCGCAAAACCACGCATCAAGTTTTTGGCGCCGCTGCCGGGAAATAGTTATTTTTTAGGTTGAATTTTTATTTTATTAGGTCTAATCACTAGATTCCTTTCTAGTGAGATTTTTATTTATTTTTCTAGGATTTTCTTTAGTCTATCTTTTTCTTTGTGTTTTTGTTCGTAACCATACCATCCTACCTCATGGAAGGTGGTAAATATCCTTGATCCCAACAACCCACCACCACACAACCACCACAACCTCCTAGAGCACGCACCTTAGGAGAGTATTCCCGTCCTAGCCACCAAGCTATCGAAACACCATTGAGCTCACTCAAGGAGCCAATGTCACACCCTTGCGATCCGACACCATTCGTTGGTGCAAAGCGGATGCGCATTCCATGGACTTCGTTCCGAAGATCCAAATCAACATCTCAAGGACTTTCTCAAAATCGTTGATTCCATAGACCTTGATGTTGCCACTCGAGAGACGACCCGATTACGTCTCTTTCAATTCTCTCTGCGGAACCAAGCTAGTCAATGGCTAGAGCGTCTACCCGCAGGATCCATCACCTCTTGGATGATCTCACCACTCGCTTCCTTGCTCAATTTTTCCCACCGGGAAGAACTACCAAGCTTAGGAATGACTTCTTGATGTTCCAACAACGTCAAGGCGAAACCCTCTATGAGGCATGGACTCGATTCAAGGACTTACTCCAAAAAGTCCCTCACCATGGTATTGATCTTTGGCTTCAAGTCCCCAAATCTTTTACGATCATATCAATCTCTCCACGAGGCAAACCATTGACCAAGCTGCCGGTGGTAAGCTACGTGATCTAAGTGCGGAACAATCATGGGATCTCCTAGAAGATCTTGCTCTTTATGACAACGAAAGTTGGAATGATCCCCGTGATTTGAATAAAACGGTCAAGGCAATATCTTTGCCTTCGAACAATTCAAGCACTTCCGACCGTAGGATCATAGAACTTGAGGACCAAGTCAAGTTTCTTATGAAATCCTACGAGGCTCCTAAACCTTCAAGCCAAGTGAACAAAATCACTTCTTCATGTGAATTGTGTAGTGGTCCCCACGACACTCGTGATTGCGTGGAACTCCCCGAACAAGCTTTTGCGGACTACGCATCCTCGCGTACCGACGGAGCGGGAGACAAGTGGTACGCTTTCAAACCCGAGCCAAACCCCTACGGTGATTCATACAACCCCTCATGGAAAAATCACCAAAACTTTAGGTGGAAGCAAAACCAAAACATGCAACAAACCAATTCTTCCAACCCACCTAATCGTTTCCAATCAAGCGGTTCCAACTCAAACCGTACTTTCAACAACAATCCTTCCAACAACTATGGTAGTACCAATAATTTTGAAGGATTGATGTCCAAATTTATGGCATCTCAAGAAGCTCGAATAGCTAGATTCGAAACCGAATTCAATCAACAACAAACGGAGATGACCAATAAAATTGACAACTTATTGAAAGCCCTCAATAACCAAGTGTTATCACCTCCACATAAGGACGCTAGGAACACAAATAGCGAACCCCAAGTTAAAGACCCTTCTTCATCCAAACATGTCCACTTCGTAAACATTGTCACTATTAAACCAATTGATAGGAATGAGGACAATATTGAACCTGAGGATGAGGTTAAGAAAGTCGAGGTTGATAAAGAAGTTAGGAAAAGTGAGATTGAGGAAGTAGATGATGATGAGGACTACTTCAATAGGCTACCCACTAAGGAAGAGCGCGCATATCATACAGACTTATTTGATGACCCCGAGACACCATACTTCCTAGGTAGACCAATCATAAAAATGGGCGACCCTTCTAATCTCAGCATACCATGCAACATCGGACATTTGCATGTGTGGAAAGCTTACATCGACCTTAGATCGCCCATAAACATCATGACTAGAGCCCACTACAACTTGATAATGAAAAATCAACTTGGGTATAGGATGTTCCCTGACAAGGGTTGGATGAGTAACTTCACAGGAAGAGTTAAGGGATTACCGGTTTATGTAGGAAACTTCACCTATGTTACCGACTTTGTAATTGTAGAAGATATCCGCCCCGTAGTTGACGCATGCTTAACCCAAGTAGTGTTTGGAAAACCGTTCATTGAAACCTCTGGAATGATTCACGACCCAACACTAGGGATAGTTAGATTTAAGAATGAGACCGATGAGGTGAACTACCAAATGCCGTATAAGATAGAGCAATTCCAAGACTTATCCAACATTGAGAAAGAGCGTAAGCAATCGGTCTACTATAGGAATGATGAGGATAGACGTAGGGGAGTAGACTATGTCATGGAAAGGATACACGGTTTCTACAAGGATTGTTTGAAACTAGGACCGGAATATAAGACCGGACAAGAAAATGACCTAGGAACTGATGGAGTCACGTAATGTAGAGTGACTTTGAGTCTAGCTACAAGACTCGTTAATAAAGAAAAGCGCTTCTTGGGAGGCAACCCATGCTTTATCAGCTTTGTGTGTTTATTTATTTGTTTGTTTGTTTTTATTTGTTTCCGTATGCATGTTTAATTTTTATTGCTATTGATTCATGTTTCAAAAATAACTTGTGAAAATGCTTTATTTTGTTTTTAACTTCGTCTTAACTACATATAAAGGTATTTTGCAAAAGATAAGTGTAAGGGAAATCCAAATCGGTTAATTAGAACGAAGGAACATGAATCATAACAATATTAAATTAACATTCATATTAGTATTGTTTGAGTCAAATGCTTGTATCGAGTCATAATGATATTTTGCAGGATTTCCAGGAATTAAGAATGAAGTTTTCCAAGAAAATTTTCCGGAAACTTAACATGAAAAATCTGTCAGATCACTTCTGACGGCGTCACCCTCCAGGCTGACGGCGTCAGGTGTAGTTTTCTGGAATTTTTGAAAGTTTTGTCGTTTCTTCCGGAATCAAAAAGTTTTTATAGAATCTCTAACTTATAAACTCCAGGAATCTGCAAAATAATCATTCCACAAGCATTATATCCTTATATAGATTTATCCCGCCGATGTTATGCAGGTTTTTTGTGTTTGTTTTCTCAGGTTTAACAGGTTATATTGGACAAGAAGATGATTTATATTTCGGAAGAGAAGCTTTCAACGTTCATTTTCTTGGAGGAGGATTTAACCATGTTACCTCATTATCCAAATCGAACGAATCAGGGGAGTATTTGATTTCATTCTTTTACCTTATTTACTTTTACATCTTGTTATTTGAACATTGGGGACAATGTTCATCTTAAGTGTAAGGGGGGTAAAGTACGATACCTTAGAGAATACCATTACGCTTGATTTTTGTTTGTTTAATGGTAGATGTGTAATAAAACTGAGAGAAATACCTGTTAAGGCAATTTTAGTGCCAAATTTAAAATTTTTTACAACATATAGGAGTGAAACTTTGATCTTAATGAGCGTCTCATGGATAGGAGTTATATGACTAGCACAAAACCGTACCACTAAAACATTTTCCACCCCAAATATGTGAGGTTCGCCCTAGAATTGGTAGGAAAAGCATTTATGCTATGATGTGTGTACCGGTAGCACTTAGATTCTAGAACTTGCGTTAGGACCATTCCGAGGCCACAAGTGAGACTACATTCGTGTAGTTAGATTTACTACATGATAAGAGGCATTAGGATTAACCCATTGTTTTACACCTGTGTTTTTGTTATAATTACGTTGGCTACATTGGTCAAGTAATTCTCCCACACCCTTTGCGTTGTACTCATTTTTAGTACACGATACCCCTAGTACACCCCTCAGAGCCTATCTTTTCGTTTCGAACTTTAAGCATTTTACTTAAAGTGAGAATTTGTTTACACCCCACTTAAATGTACACCCAAATCGCCTTAGCCTACCTTGTATGCACTCATCTTTAGTGCATTATTGTGACAACATTTGTTTAAACCCTTAGTTAATTATCTAATTGATTACATGGTTGCTGAGTCGAGTCATATCCTTGTACATATTGTTTTGGGACGATTGGGACTCATGGGTAAAGTACTAGTGTAATGGAGTAATGGGGAAGAACATCAATTATTACCCCCATATGTGCTAAATATTTTAAAAGTACTCCAAGTGTTTTGATTATCTTAATTCGAGTCATTAGAATAGTTATTTGTAAAGTTATGTAAAAGTTCAAGTGTAAGGGGAGAACCGAGGCCCCTATGATGTATTATTTTGGATGGTAGGGCAAGAGTGTATGCAAAAAAAAAAAAAAAAAAAAAAAAAAAAAAAAAAAAAAAAAAAAAAAAAAAGAGAAAAAAAGAAAGTAGAAAAAACATACGGACTACCATCCCGTTTCATTTTATGTTTATTTTAAGTCTTTGTTATTTTTGTTTTATTAGCTTAAGTCGAGTCGAGTCTTGGCTTAGCAACGCCATATTGTACATGTAATTAATCAAGATCTTTAACTCGCCACCAGTAAAATATCCTTTATCCAACAAAACCGTGTTTATCATATCCCTACACCTAACGTTATAACCCGTTTAAAAGCCCTCTTTGATAGTTTATCTTAGGTGCTTACGCCTAGTGGAGGAGGTTTTTGATCCTCTCCCAAGCCTATGGTAATCTATTTGCTATGACAGGTAGTGAGAGATATTATTCATTTTCATTTATGAGATTTTATATTTATGACACCTGAGAGATGTGAGTATCTAAACACTACTTGTGAGGTGCTAGTGTGTAATCTCCGTGCTTATTATGATTAAAGGGGAACGACTATTTGTTGTAATTACTTTTATATTAGCGTTAAATGATCCCTAACTTGTATTTTGATTAGAATAAAAGCACATTTGCTTGAGGACAAGCAAATCTCAAGTGTAAGGGTATATGATGAGGCGAAAAATGTACCGCTTTTGGGGGGTCATTTAAGCCCGAATTCGTATTTATTTGATCAAATATTACCCTAAATCGTTCCTTTTGTCATTTTAGGTACTTTAGAGAAGAAATCTGGAAAAGGAAGCATTTTGGACGTTTTTGGATCATAAAAGTGAAGAATTCGACAAAGTGCCAAAAATCTGATGGAAGTACCACCTGACGGCGTCAAGCCTTGATAGGCCAGAACATATTTTCGGAGTTTAAAAGGAGACGGCGTCAAGAAGGCCATCCGAGAAACCCTAGCACGGCGAGGTGACGGCGTCAAGGTCTACAACGTGACGCCGTCAGATCTGTTTTTCTATATATATTACCTTAATTTTTAGTCATTAGGGTGGAACTTTTTAGAGGCAAAACCCTAGACGATTTTCTGCAACTTTTTAAGGGTTTCATACCCTTGGATCTTTCATGTTCAATTGAAGATAAGTAATCAATTAATCATTTAATATGTCTATGTGTTGTTTGATTCTATCTTATGCTTGTCTTTTATTTAACATGCTAGGCTAGATTATCTTTGTGTTTGCTTAGATCTAATGAAACCTAACTATTAATTATTGGTTGTTGGTGTGTTTATAATTGTATTGGATGATTGTATATCGATGTTAGGCTTAAGAAAACTGGCAGACTTTCAGTTGATAACATGCTTGAACGTCTTAAGAGACATGAACCAATGCGTACTAGGTTATTATGGTTGTATTTAATGCATGAGCGAATTCTAATGATCCCATGTTAGGAGCTTCTTAGCCGGCTCGACATAGGAGTGAAGTAGGAGCTTATAGAGTTGGGGAAGTACGTACGCCACCCCACGAATGGTATTAAGGAATACACCCGTCATCCACGCAATTGTAACACACTAATTAACCGGTAAAAGATAGTTAGGGAGTAATGAAATCTAAGTAAACACACTTTTCTCTATCATAGTTTTCACAACCTTTTATTTTCAGTTATTTTATTTTATTTGCATTTGTAGTTATTTGGGTTAGTTGACTAGCAACTAATTCCGCCCACTCCTTCAAACCCGAGATTTTACTTGCTTTCCATAAAATATAAAAATACAAAATGAATCTTCCCTCACCCTTAGACCTATTAGAGTAGTTTTTCACACCTAACGAACACTATTCCCTGTGAGAGAACGATCAATCCCCCGTACTTACCACTACACTATACTACATCGGTCAGGTACACTGCCTGGTGGGGTTGTAAGCCTCTTGAGATCCCTCGAGAGGTAAAACCTGTTGTAAGGTTGCAAAACCACGCATCAGGTACACTGCCTGGTGGGGTTGCAAGCCTCTTGAGATCCCTCGAGAGGTAAAACCTGTTGTAAGGTCGCAAAACCACGCATCAAGTTTTCCACAATTAGGTTTCATTAGATCTAAGCAAACACTAAGTAATCTAAGCTAGCATGTTAATGTAAAGAAAAGACAACAATTAATCAAACAACACACAGACATATTGAATGATTAAAAGAAGAACTTATCTTCAATTGAACATGGAAGAAAAGAGGGTTTGAAACCCTAAAAGATCTGTAAAATTCGTACTAGGGTTAAGCTCCCAAGTTACACACCAAAGTTGCACACTTAATGAATGAAAAATCCAAAACTATATATAGAGATACACAGGTGACGGCGTCAGGTTATGAGTCCTGACGCCGTCATCTCGCCGCCATTAGGGTTTCGTGATGCCCAATCCAGCCTCAGGACGTCGTCACTCATAAACTCTTATGGGCCGTCTCTTGTTAACGTTGTACGTGACAACCTACTCCAAATAACACGTGACGCCGTCACGTGTAAATCCTCCAAAAGTTCACTGGAGCGTCACTTGCAATATTTTCCACCTTCTTGAATCTTCAAGTGACGGCGTCACCTTGTAGAGCGTGACGTCGTCAGGTGCATTTTCCAGCCTTGTTCTTTGATTTTGTCGTTTTCTTCACTTTTAACTCCAAAAACGTCCAAAATGCTCCATTTTCCATAATTCTCGTCCCAAGTACCTAAAATGAGAAAAGAAGCGATTTGAGGTAATATTTGACCATATATTTACGATTTAGGGCTTAAATGACCCTCTAAAAGCGTATCAAATAAATCCTTATCAAATATCCCTACACTTGGGATTTGCTTGTCCTCAAGCAAATGAACTTTTTCACCAATCAAAATACAAGTTAGGGGTCATTTAACATTAATATAAAAGTAATTATAACAAATGATTGTTCCACCTTAGTCAGAACAAGAACGGAAATTATACACTAGCACCTCACATTAAGTGTTTGGATACTCCCATCTCTCGGGTGTTATAAATTTATATATCACAAATGGAAATGGAAAAATATCACTCACTACCTGTCATAGCAAATAAATTACCATAGGCTTGGGAAAGGATCAAAACCTCCACCACTTAGGCGTAAGCACCTATGATAAACTATCAAATAGGTCTTTTAAAGGGTTGTAACGTTAGGTGTGAGGGTATGGAAAAACACGGTTTGTTGGATAAGGGATGTTTTACTAGTGGCAAGTCAATTGTATTGGTCAATTACATGTACAAGGAAGTGTTGCTAAGCCAAAACTCGACTCAACTTAAACTATCTACGACTCTTTTTGGTATTTTCAAGACACTATAATAACTTAAAACATAAATAAAAGAAACAGGATGGTAGTCCGTATGTTTTTTCTACTTTTCTTTTTCTATTTTTTTTTCTTTTTTTTCTGTTTTTTCGATTTTTTTCCATACACTCTTGCCCTACCATCCAATATAATACATCAAAGGGAGCTCGTTTCCTCCTTACACTTGAACTTTTACATAATTGGAAAATAAAGACTCGAATTAAGAAAATTGAAACACTTGGAGTACTTTAAAACATTAACGTATATATGGGGGTAATAAATGATGTTCTTCCCCATTACTCCATAACACTAGTACTTTATCCATGAGTCCCAATCGTCCCAAAATAATATGTACAAGATATGACTCGACTTAGCAACCATGTAATCAATTAGACAATTAACTAAGGGTTTAAACATGTAACAATAATGCACTAAAGACGAGTGCATACAAGGTAGGCTAAGGCGATTTGGGTGTACATTTGGGGGTGGATTGTAAACAAATTCTTTCTTTAAGTAACCGGAATGCGCTATTCAGAATTTCTTCCTTTCGGTCTTTCCAATCACTTAAAGTTAGAAACGAAAAAGATAGGCTCTGAGGGGTGTACTAGGGGTATCGTGTACTAAAAATGAGTACATCGCAAAGGTGTGGGAGAATTACTTGACCAATGTAATTATAATACAGGTGTAAAACAAGGGCTATCCTAATGCCTCTTATCATATAGTAAATCCTAACTACACGAATGTAGTCTCACTAGCGGTCTTGGGATGCATCGCTAACGCAAGTTCTAGAATCTAAATACTACCGGTACACTCACAAGCATCAACAATGAATGCTTTTTCCTAAAAATCTAAAGGCGAACCTCACATTTTTGGGGTGGAAATTTTTGAGTGGTACGGTTTTTGTGCTAGTCATATAATTCCTATCCATGAGACGCTTATTAAGACTAAAGTTTCACTCCTATATGTTGTAAAAAAATTTAAATTTGGTGCCAAAATTACCCTAACAATTATTTCTCTTAGTTTTATTACACATCTACTATCAAACAAAACAAAAATCAAGTGAAGTTATAGTTTCTAAGGTATCCCAATTTACCCTCCCTACACTTAAATCGAACATCGTCCCAAATGTTCAAAATAAAAGATGTAAAAGCAAAAATAAATGAGAATGAAAGAAACTAATACTCCCCTGATTCGCTCGGTATTGACGGCGTGGTGACATGGTTAAATCTTCCTCCAATAAAATGAACATGAAAAGCTTCCCTCCTGAAATACAATCATCTTCTTGTCCAATATAACCTGTAAAGAACTTAAGAAAACAAACACGAAACCTCGCATAAAATCGGCGGTATAATCTACATAAAGTTTAAATCCTAGAAAAGAGCATATATATATATATATATATATATATATATATATATATATATATATATATATATATATATAACATTGCTTTCTAGGATTAAAGGGATATAATGCTTGCAAAATAAATGTTTACAGATTCCTGGTGTTTAAAAATTAAGGATTTTATGAAACTATACAATTTCAGCAGAAAAACAAAACCTGAAATTTTTTTCAGAATTAACACCTGAAGCCGTCAGGTTGTAATCCCTGACGCCGTCAGAATTGATCTGACAGAATTCTTTATATTTTGTTTATGATAAATTTCTAGAAAAATCTAAGTTTTAATACCTGAAAATTATGTAAAACATTCATTGTGACTCGATACAAGCATTTCACTCTAACAAGTACTAATATATATGTTCATATCCTAATTGTTATTGTTCATGTTCAATTCGTTCTTTTAAACAAATATGATCTTCCCTACACTTATCTTTTTGCAAAATACCTTTATATGTGATTAAGACAAAGTTAAAAACAAAATAAAGCATTTTCACAATTTACTTGATACATGAACAATAAACAATAAGAATGAAACATATATACGGAAACAAATAAAAGCAAATAAACAAACAATCAAACAATTAAAAAGCTTGGGTTGTCTCTCAAGAATCGCTTTTCTTTATTTACTAGTCTTGTAGCTAGACTCAAAGTCATGCCCTATCCTATGTGAGTGAGTTCCTCATCGAGGACATCCTTAGGGTCGAACTTGGTTCGTAACTTCCTATCGGTTCGCTTTGTTCGGTATGACTTTTCAAACATCTCTCCATCCGGATCATATAATGTCATTCTCATATGCCATGATCTGTCACCTTCCTTAGGTGGTTTGTCCCAATTCCACTTATGCTTGTCCCTTTCACACTTCCACTTATTCATTCCTAGGTTGATGGGCAATACTCCTAGGAACTCAATCATTTTTCTAAAAACTAAAGGATCCTCAAATGGGTTTAATTCGGTATCCCTAGCTAAGAGTTGCTCTATCGAATGTGTCCGGTTCACGAATTCTTCCTCTAAATAAAATGGGCGTTGAGGTCCTATAAAATCCCCATTGATCCAAGGTCCATATCTAGAAGGTCTCCTTTTTACGTATACCCAATGAGGAGTCGGTTCCTCATCATTATCATAGGCATACTTTTTAACATCATATACGGACCTACATTCACCTTATCCTACTGTAACACCGCTATTTTGGATTCCTTACTATCAATCATAGCACTAGTGGTTGCTAAAAATCCTCTTCCTACTAAAAATGGGCATATAGTGTCACTAACCATATCTAGGACATGAAAATCCGCCAAAATAGTCAATCGTCTTACGTGCACTAACATGTCTTTAATTATTCCAAACGGGTAAGCTACGCTTTCGTCCGCTAGGCCAATTATGACTTCCGTTTCTTCTAATTTCCCTAACTTGAGTGTGGTGTAAAGGGATATTGGAATTAAGTTAAGGCTTGATTCTAGATCGGATAGTGTATCAAAAGCTTGGGAGTTCCCTATCTTACAAGGCAAAACAAATATACCCGGATCATCTAGCTTCTTAGGCAATTTATTTTGAACAAAAGCAGTCCCATTTTTACCCAACTTAAGCTTTTCCTCATATTTTTCCAAAAGGGCATTGTAGTAAGGAGCACGAGCTAAGACGTCTATGACGGGGCGTTCAAGGTGAAGCTCCTTAAATTCGTCGTCAAGGTCTTGTGTAGAAGGTGTTTCAATTATGTTATTGACCAACTTAGTATTAGATACCTTATTCTCTTGGTCTTTTTGGAAAACTTAGTTTTGTTTGAAACATGTGCTCATAGCATTGACCGAATAGTATTGTGGGCAAGAACTAGGAGACGAAACCGATGAGATGGAATTAACGTCTAGTTTCGGGTTCTTGACGGTGTCACTTGGGAGTGCTCCCGATTCTCGATCATTGAGAGCTTTCAACATATTGTCAATTTTATTTGTCATCTCGCTTTGTTTTTGTTTGAAATCGGCTTCAAACTTGGCCAAACGAGCTTCTTGAGATGCCATGAAATTTGACATTAATCCTTCAAATTGTTGGTACTACCATAGTTGTTGGAAGGATTGTTGTTGAAAGTACGGTTCGAGGATGAATCGTTTGATTGGAAACGATTAGGTGGATTAGAAGAATTGTTTTGGGGCGTGTTTTGGTTTGTTTCTACCTAAGGTTTGGGTGATTTTTACAAGAGGGGTTGTATGAATCACCGTAAGGGTTTGGCTCGGGTTTGAAAGTGTACCACTTTTCTCCCGCTCCGTCGGTACGCGAAGATGCGTAGTCCGTAAAAGCTTGTTCGGGGAGTTCCATGCAATCACGAGTGTCGTGAGGACCACTACATAATTCACATGAAGAAGTGATTTTGTTCACTTGGCTTGAAGGTTTAGGAGCTTCGTAGGATTTCATGAGAAACTTGACTTGGTCTTCAAGTTCCATGATCCTACGGTCAGGAATGCTTGAATTATTCGAAGGCAAAGATATTGCCTTGACCGTTTTATTCAAATCGCGGGGATCATTCCAACATTCGTTGTCATAGAGAGCAAGATCTTCTATGAGTTCCCACGATTCTTCCGCACTCCGATCACGTAGCTTTCCACCGGACGCTTGGTCAATGGTTTGCTTTGTGGATGGATTGATATGGTGATATGAGTGTAATTACACATATCTTTTATCTATTTTAACGGACTAAAATGACCAAAAACTAATCAGAAATGCCAAATATATGTTGTTTTTGTGTTTGTGATAGTGCAGGAACGGATATTGCAAAATTGGACAAAAGAAAGACAAAAACGACAAAACGAGCACGAGATTTGGAAATGAGATCAAAAGCCGAAGCCGGGGATGAAATTGATCAAAGTTTGAGCTCAAATTGCCAAATTCAACCCTCAAGAATCATAGAATGTCAAGAATAGCCCTTGGATTTATCTTATGGAGTTTGGCAGTTTTGGTCCTTGAAGTTTGAAACTTGTCAAATTTTATCCTAAATATATGCCTAAGTCCTAAATCTGGAAACCAAATCCAATCCATCCAAATTCCCACCAAGCCCAACACCCTTTATACATAACCCGGCCCAAACCAAAATAAATAAACAAACCCAGACCCGACCAAACCAAACCCGCCCTTTTATATAACCCGAAGGTCAAATCCAGGTCAAACCATCACCCTTCTCCTTTCCTTCTTGGCGAGAAAAGATAACCAGGAAACACAGAGCACGTGCCATGTGCTTCTTCCCCATTCCATTCCAGCTTTCCAGCTCACTCTCCCACTCTCCCCATAACCTTTCACTGACAACCCACCACCTCTGTACCACTATTGCATTAAATAGGAATTTTTACAGCACATGATGATGGGCTTGGAGTTGTTTCTTATTGGTGGGAAATGACTGGGATGCAAGGAAAAAGAGGATGATGGACTCAAGGCTATAAAGGTTTCCTCACTCACACAGAGAAAGAGTTAGTAAAATTTAGGAGTAGTGTAGATTTTAAGCTTAAAGTACTCTGCCGAATTTTATTTTTAATGTAATTGATCTTTCAGTAGTTATAAAATACTTGTACTCAGCTTTTTAATCAAGAGAATTTCAGTTTAATTCTACTTTTCTAGTTTTAAGTTTTCATATCAGTTTGGTAGTTGTTAAGTTCAATCATGGTTACATAAGCTTGTTTGAGCTTATCAGAAGACGTTGAAGACCCCTAGGTCCTTTAGTAATCATTTTTGAGCTTTTCATAGACTGAATTTAAGCCTTGTTCAGCTTGGGAATTTGTGAGTTCAATTTACTTTTCAGGTTATTTTTCTCATAAAGTACTTATTGCTTATCTTTGCTCTATTCAGTGCTTATCTGTGAATTTTATGTTTACTTGATCTATTTGAGCTTATTAGTTGTTATTTACTCAATTTCATTCACTAGTGTAGCTCTAGCTTAAAATTGCATTTTCATCATTCAACTTGGCATTAGCTCATCTAGCTTATTGTAGGGCTTATTTGTTGCATCATTTAGCTTAGTTATACTTAATATAGCATAAGAGATCATATTGCATTCAGTCAAATAGCTTTTATCATTTAAATCTTACAAAATCCAAAAACAGTTATCATTAAAGGAGTGTTTGGATTAAATCACTTTTCTGTGTTCTAGCTTTATTTAAGTGTTGCATTTGGTTAGTACAGCTCATATTAGGTACAAGTAAGTTGGGTCAGTCATAATATTAATAGGTTTTTCATATAAAAGTCAAAATCACTTTTAATTAATGATTTCTGCATATCAGTGAGCTTATTAGTTTGCATAATCATAATCATAGTTGCATAAGTAGTTAATTTAGATTAATCTAATCTCATTTTAGCTTTTAATTGCATTCTCATTCATTTTTGATCATTCAAAGCTCATAAAAGTCAAAATTCACAAAAACATAAAAAGTCAAAAATACTAGTTTAGCTTTCAAACCCATTTTGATTTTGATTTTTCATTTACTTGATTTCAATCCAGTTTCTCTGAAACTTAGTACACTTCATCTTTGGTAGCTGAGCTTATTAGTCCACATTTTTTCTTAATTTTGTGAATTTCTGTGATCAGCTTTTGAGAGGCTTGTTTCAGGCTGATTGATCATATGGGTGCGCTGCACCAGAACACATTGTCTCATCAGCTTGATTTCACAAGCTCATATCTAGCTGCTTACTTGAGCTTGTGGCTTAAAATCTGGTTTCTTAGATAGCCTGTAGTACTAGCTTTTGATATCTGAGCTTGTGTTGAGATTTGGAGCTTATTTACTCAGCTTAAGTTGGCCTGCAAATTAGCTTTTAGGTCTGTTTGGTTTAAGCTTTTTCAGCTTTTGCTTATTTGTGCATTCTAGCTTCTCAACTTATTAGTGCCTTATATCTAGGTTGCTTTAGCTTGCTTAGGATAGGATTAAGTTAGTTTTAGCTTTATTGCCCCTTTGTCTTTAGCTTGTAGCTTATTCACTAGCTTTTAAGTTTTCAATTTTTCCCTTTTAGCCTTTTTAGCAAACTGTTTAGTCTTTAGCTTAATTTCCAGCTTATTTAAAGTTTTTCAAAAAAGTAGTTTTCACAAAAATGTCTTGTTTTCATCTGTTTTTAAATCTCAAAAAGAAAAATAAAAAAATAAAATAGTTTTGCAAAAAGAGGTGCAAAGGGTTCGAACCCGTGACCTCTAGCACGCCCAAGACTCACACACACAACACACTACCAGCTCGCCCTTAGGTCTTTTTCAGTTACTAGTTGCATAATTTTTTACTTAACCACTCTTTAAACCTTTTAGCTTATTTTCACTTTTTGATTTTTCACAGCTTATTCAAATAAGTTGTGAGCTTATTTTTATTTTTCCTAGGATTGTATTAACATAAAGTAATTTTAGAAAAGGTTTCAGATTTATTTGAATTGTTTTAGTATTTTTAAACATTTAATTCCTTTATTTTAGTTTTTAATTCATAATAAATAAAATAAAAGTCAAAAAAATATAATTATTTTTTCTAAAATTTTCTTTTATCATTTAGAACTTAGGAAAAATAGATTTGTACTTCTAGGGTTAAAATTCCAAGTTTTCACTTTTCTAGGGCTCGGGATTTCCTGGTTTTGGCTCGTTTTTTATTTTCTTTACGTTTTTGCTTATTCATGGTTTGTAGACTTGTTTCTTATGCTTATTAAGTTGTATTTAGCTTATGTTTGCTTTTCGTAGTTGTAATTTGCATTATTTCCTGTTTCGGGGTCGTTTTCGGATTCCCGGTTATCGTTTTTCGCGTTTTTATGTTATTGTTTATTTCAATTCCCGTTTGTACTTTTCATTGTCCTATTAGGTTTAGAAATCACAAAAAAACCCAAAATCTCTCTTTTCAACCATTCAAATCACAAAATCACGAACACGAATCTGAAGTTCCATTCACGCTTCGTTGGGGATAACGACCCTGGGATACACTTCCACGAGTGTTTCCTTGGAAATATTTTACATGATGCAAAACGATGCATCATATGGTCATAGAAAATTTGGACTTGGAGCCAAAGATCAATGCTGTAGAACCGTAGAGGGGGGGGGGGTGAATACGGTCTTTTCGGCTTCTTCGAAGTTTTAAAGACTTCAAGCCTCAAAGATCAATAAGTGGTTGTACAATTAATCCAACAACCACAAACATAACCAAAGTATATAAAGCAAGTAAAGAGACACCACGATATATACTGGTTCGGGATGGGGGTTTATACCATCCTTACGTCCAGTTGCGAATCCACGACACCGATACTATTACACTAGTATAATGCTTTCGGTGGACTACAAACCGTTACAATTCACTCCACCGATATTCACCAATATCGATGCTCACAAAGAAGGAGTTACTCCTACGGTATTCCGCCCTCGGAAACCACCCTAAAGAATCTCGTGATTCGACTTACACTTGGTCACAACGACCACAACCAAAACTTCCCACCGGAAGTATCAAATCCCAACTAGATCCCCAATGATCTAGGCTTGGTCACCAAGACACAAGACTTCCCTTACAAACAAATAGAATAAATGAATGTTTGTTTTATCAACCAAGTCCTAACCTAACCTAGAGACTCGATTGTAGTAGAAAGGGTAAAGATAAGAAGACCCTCGACACAATCACAAGAGTGGATTAGGTTTTTGTGATTCTTCCCTTGCAAGGAGATGTGTTCTTTCAAGATGTTAGTGTGTTTAACTAAGAACACAAGATAGAATTAGAGGATTAGAGAGAAAGAATGTAGAGAGAAAGAGTAATGGCAAGGGGTGAGGAATACAAGAGCCAAGGGGGGTATTTATAGGCCAAAACCCAAACTTGGGAAAAATTTACCGAGGCCGGCGGGTTGCCCACGCGTCAACGCGTGGGTGACGCGCCAGAACCCCTGTAACATTGTTCCCAAATGTTGGGTGTTGGTCTTGTAAATACCTACTCTTGCTAAACCCCCAATTGTACTTCACACACTAAACCTTATCATTAATCAATCTAAGGTTTACCAACTCAAATAGCCAATTTGGAAAATGTTTTGTGAAGTGTTTATGAGAAAACCAATTATCAAGGATAGAAGAGAAGAAAGGATAATTGGGTAGGGATAGAATGGGTATTCCTCACATGGCATAAAAGAGAGAAAGAATATGCCATGGAATATTCCTCTATAAGGAAGAGTGAGTGTGGTTGGGTTAGATGTAAACCATGGTTAAGTTAGGAGTAACCAAGGTTGGGTTAGAGAGGGTTGTGTAGAGAGTAAACCATGGTTAGGTTAGAAGGTGAACCATGGTTAGGTTAAAGGGTATATCCAAGGGAATATTCCATCCTTGGTGTGGTTAAGAGTTAACCATGGTTGGGTGAGAATGAGGTGAGTTGGGAACTAACCACAGTTGGGTTAGAAATGAACCATGGTTGGGTTAAGAGAAGAATATGATAGAGAATATTCCATTTCTTGGGGAAGAAGGTGAAATGGATGGTTGAGATGTGTTTGTTTGAAATGGATGGTTAGGATGAAGAGTGTGTAAGGAATATAAGGTATGAGTTGGATTGTGTAAGAGTGAAGAAATGTGTGTAAGGGAATATGTAAGAGTTGGATGTGATGGGGAGCCTAGTGTGTGTAGAGAATGAGATGGTTGTGAGTAGTGTGTGTATTTTGAAAATAAAGTTGTTGGAAGTGTAAGAAATATGTTGTATAGATGGGATGTGTGTAAGAGTGTGTAGAGAATATTTAAGAATGATTTTATGGGGAGCCTTGTGTATGTGAAGAAGGGTATGTGAGTGAAGTGTGTGTATTTTGAATGTAAAGGTGTGTGTATGTGAGTATGTATGTGAAAGTAAGTGTGTGTAGAAAAGTGTATAAGTGTGTGTATAAAGAAGGTGTATGGGAAATGTATAAAGTGAAGGGAATATTGTAAGAGGGAATATTGTGTGGGTGTTTGTGAAGAGACAAAGGTACACTTTGTAAGGAAGTGTAAGGGAATATGTAAGAGGTTGTTGGGAAAGGATTTTGGGAAGGATTGTGGGAGGTTTAGTGGTTTTGTCTTTTGTGAAAATAAGATTAAGAAGATAATTAAGACATAGTCTAATTGTCATTAAAAGGAAAATGTTTAGACAATTAAGATTATGAGTTGAGAAAATCATAGGTTACTTATAAATCCAAGTAACACAACGTCGAGAATCCATAGTTTCATAACTCGTGACTTTCCACGACTCGACGTATTCAACTAACACCTTGATACAAACAAGTAAAGTGTTTTGCCTTGATGTAAAGCATAACCCAAGCGGGAAAGGATGCGTTTACGCAAAGTGACTTTTGACTTAGTTTGACCAATAAGGGAGTAAACCCGTTACATGATTAGAGAAGACGTAAGCATGGGTTATGAGCATATGAATGCTTTCACATGTTGTTACGTGAAATATATAAGCTCCCTAAGTTTAGAAAAGCCTTGGCTAGAGGCGAGAGTTAGAAAACATGAGTTGGTGTTTTCCCGAAAATGGGTGTTTCAAAAGTTGGATCTCTCTAATCCCAAAACTCGTTTCGAGTGTTCTCAATTAAGCATATAGCATATTCATACCTGTATTGAAAGATCCACATTTTTCGGGTAAGGGAAAAGCCGACTTTCAAAATTCGTCCGAACCATACAGTAGCCTGGCGCGTCAGCTACGCGTCAACGCGTGGCCAGCGCGCCAGGAGCAGTTATGTGGTTCGGGGAATTTTGGCTACCGTTTGTTATTTTATGTGTTTCGAAGGTTTATTTGTCATCATTAAAACATTAGGAGATCTTGACAATGTTGCCTCAACAAATGCCATGATGAGGGACTTTTTGGAGTAAGTCCTTGAAACGGGTTCACGCTTCGTAAAGAGTTTCACCTTGACGTTGTTGGAACCTCAAGATGTCATTCCTTAGCTTAGTAGTTCTCCCCGGCGGGAAAAATTGAGCGAGGAAACGAGAGGCGAGATCATCCCAAGAGGTGATGGATCCCGCAGGTAAACGCTCAAGCCATTGACTAGCTTGGTCACATAGAGAGAATTGGAAGAGACGCAACCGTGTCGTCTCTCGAGTGGCAACATCAAGGTCTATGAAATCAACGATTTTAAGGAAATCCTTGATATGTTGGTTTGGATCTTCGGAACGAAATCCATGGAATGCACATCCGCTTTGCACCAACCGGATGGTGTCGGATCGCAAGGGAGACACATTGGCTCCTTGGTTGAGCTCAATGGTGTTTCGATAGCCTTGGTGGCTAGGTCGGGAGTATTCTCCTAAGGTGCGTGCTCTAGGTGGTTGTTGTGGTGGGATGATGGGATCAAGGATATTATCACCTTCCATGATGGCGGATGATAACGGTTACGAACAAAAGAACATAGAAAAAGATAGACTAAAGAAACCTAATAAAAAGAAAATAAAAATCTCACTAGATAGGAATCTAATGAGTAGACCTAAATGAAATAAAATTCAACCTAAACAATAACTATTCCCCGGCAACGGCGCCAAAAACTTGATGTGAGTTTTGCAACCTCACAAAAGGTTTTACCTCTCAAGGGATCTTGAGAGATTTTGCAATCCTCCAGGCAGTGTACCTGACCGATGTAGTATAGTGAATGGTAGGTTCCGGGGGATTGATCGTTCTCTAGGGGAATAGTGTCGTTAGGATTGAAATGTATGTCAACTAGGTCTAAAGGTGAGGGATGATTCTTTTTGTATTTTTGTATTTTATGGAAAGCAAGTAAAAATCTCGGGTATTGGAAGAGTGAGCGGAATTAGTTGCTAATCAACTAACCCAAAAACTACTTAATTAAACAAAATAAAATAAATAACACGAAAAGTGTTGATACATAATCTGGCGCGGGCTGAATTCGACGACTCTCCCTGGGTCGTTCGTCGTCTTCTCGAGCCCTGAGTAGACCTGTCAACAAAGAGAACCCGTTAGGAGTGGACCCGAGGCCGTAGCCCCGGGGTCTACCTCTGACGATCAAGTTAGTATCGATGCGATGTAGCATACAAGAGTTAGGTTTAGAGTAACCTGTTGTGTTCGTTCTATCGTCCTCCAAGAAGGGGATCCCAGCCATATATTTATAAGGCATGGATTAGGGTTTAGGCGTAGAGTGGGCCGCTGTCTGCCGGGTTTAGCCCATTCCTGGCCCAGTCCAGACTATACGTCCACAAGCCCCCCAAGTCTAGTGTGACATAGTGCATGGCTATGTTATGCTAGACTTAAGTTCTGTTCATGGCCGCGTAGGCCCAATCAACCATGACGGCATGGCCCATGTGTGCGCAACTCAGGTGTGCACATGGGACGGACCATACTGCGCAGCCCAAATGCGACAGTGCGCACTGGTTGTTCCAGAGGCCTATGGCGCAGTCCTGTTTAGCCCATTAGACTATATCCGAATCCGCGACCTTGTAGGCGCGTATGCTAGGTTTCCCGCCACAGTGTGACAGTAAAGACCCCGTAAGAAGAACACGTAGTTCTATAGTTGGGGTAACACTGACATTGCGATTGTGAGAGTCTCACAATGGTGAAGGTGGATCCCGTATGCCGCATCCTGGGTAAGGGCGTACCTTTTGTACCAGTAGCGATGCAGCATAGTGCGACAGAATACGTACTTCTGTGGCAGAGGTGCGCGCCGTACGCGACAAAGAGGTGCGACAGAAGACGTGCTTCTGTGGCAGAGGTGCGCGCTGTGCGCGACAAGGAGGTGCGACAGAAGACGTGCTTCTGTGGCAGAGGTGCGCGCTGTGCGCGACAAGGAGGTGCGACAGAAGACGTGCTTCTGTGGCAGAGGTGCGCGCTGTGCGTGACAAGGAGGTGCGACAGAAGACGTGCTTTTGTGGCAGAGGTACTCGCTGTATACGACAAGGAGGTGCGACAGAAGACGTGCTTCTGTGGCAGAGGTGCGCGCTGTACGCGACAATGAGGTGCGACAGAAGACGTGCTTCTGTGGCAGAGGTGCGCGCTGTGCGCGACAAGGAGGTGCGACAGAAGACGTGCTTCTGTGGCAGAGGTGCGCACATTACATCCGTCTTTACAACCGACAGAGGACGTCTCCCCTGCGGCAAGATGGTGCGAATATTTAAATCCGTCTTTGTACCGGGTTTGCAATACCTCTTACGTATGATCTGCTTCCAAATATACCTGCGAGACGCGTACAAAAACAGTGGTATTATATACCCTGGTAGCCCCCCAAGTTTGATGGTGCTACTCGTGTAGGAGCATTAAACTTAGTTATTCAAATCCTGAAAAACACTTAATGCAAATATTAAAAGTATATGCCGCGAATCGCAACATATAAAACCTAATGAAGTAAAAGATTAGCGTGAAACAATATATAGCACATAGTATGTAGCAGTGCGAATTACACCTATCGTGAGGTTTTACAAACTACATAAATAATGAATTGTTTTTTTTTTTTTTTTTTTTTTTTTTTTTTTTTTTTTTTTAATAATAAAAAAAACAATGGCCCGGATGGACGCACCGTGACCGCGACAAATAGTTTCAATCGCACGCACAGACGCAGATGGATGTATCGTGACCGCATAGACTCGAACGTTTGTGGATGATCGCAGATGAACATAACGTGACCACGGCTTTTGTACGTGACCTCATAGGCTCTCATGGTGATTGACTAGCATCGTGGTAGCTAATCTGCGAAGATGTCCGAACGCACGGCCTAACGCGGGTAGATTTATCGTGACTGCGTTGTTCGAACGTGCAAACAAACGCGGACAGGCATACCAACCGTAAAAACATTATGTGCGCGAATTAATTCGCGGCTAAAAGATAAAGTAGGTCCGATCGTGCGGACTTAGTGCGACTATAGATAAAATCGTGTTTACCAAGTTAAA